>JAULBW010007898.1:0-14956 GCA_032358265.1 Vaucheria bursata | reverse complement strand
TCAAAATTGCAAAGAAGTTTACGGAAAACCAAAAGGAATTCCAATTTCAGCCAGTGATGTAAAAATGCTGCAATTGCAAGCAGATCGGAAATGTAGGTAAAGAAACTTCATGGAATGAACTGTTGGGTTTTGTTGAGCAAATCCTGTAAAATCATGGATAGACAGATATAATGAAAATGAGCTATGAAATGGTTCACAAAAGATATTGACGGATAAAACGGGTCACGGATCATGATCTGGAATGGGGAATTAGAACAGTAGTATATATAAAAATCCTGACATTATGCTGCTAATCAATTTATGTACTGTTAAACCATCAACTCTGGTAGTTAAGAGACTGTAGAGATCCTACTTTCTTGGGACAGGGTAGATTTCATAACAGTTTGATAGTATTTGTTTGGTTATGTTTGTTTGATTGTATTTATTCTGTGAGGTAAGATTTGTATGATTAAATCAGATTTGTTTGCATAAATCTATTTGATCAGACTTATTTGTGAGGATATTTAACTGATCATATTTGCTTGACTATTATTGACTAAAAAACTTTTTTTTCCCATTTTAATTTTTGCTTCTCATATAGTACAACTAAAACATAAAAAGTGAAACCGAGAAATCAAAATCAAATTATATGCTATCATTTCTAACTTTGACAAACAGCGCAGTGTACTAAACACATTTGAAATTGAAAAAATTGATTCAAGCAAATAAAGTTGGCTATAAATTTTATTAAACTTCAAATTTGGGAGTTGAAACAATTAAAATTTGAAACTACTAAATGTCATGAAAAAACTGTGTAAAACAACACTAGTTGACAATTTTTCACAGATTATTTTTTAGTAGTCCGGTAATTGGTGGCTATTTCAAAACTTACATATTAAATTTTTTTTAAATTTAGTAAATACTAAAAATTTTGGACATAATAATTGATGATGTGCAACATGACAACAATACAAAGTCAAAACAGTAATTGAGGTAAAGTAATCAAGGAAGTTGCAAAAAAAGTTAAAACAACTCATAGGACACCAAACTGGGCTTAAATCTTTCCAAAGTACCAACTTGCACATTATCACAAAAACATCTCATTATTTTCACAGCTTTCCATGAATCTTGAACTGGCTGAGGTAACCCGATCCAAATTGCAGCTTATTCCAACTTAACATCATAAGTATACTCCAGGGTTACTGCTGGGAGGGAGCTTACTTTTTAGCCCCCCTTACTTTGAGCAAGGGGGGACAAGATGGACAAGGTATGAGGGGGATAAAGGGGTGACTGCATGAGGTGTATTTTATAATTATGTGAATCTTTAGAACCAGTTGCATAGATGAGCAGGGACCATTGCTTGCCTTGCCCAAGCAAAAGGCAAGGCTGTTATAATTGCTACAGATCAGTAGATATGACAACAGTAGAGATCAGAAGGAGAGAAAAAGCAACAAAATAATATTATGGATGAAAGTACAAAATTATACCAACCTGAGAATGTTTCAGGTCCTTACTCTATAAGTGTACAGATTAATATTTGCAAGTATACTAGATTATGCATTCTGCTATTCAACAGTAATACAAATAGATGATCAAACTAGATATGGCTAGTGGCAATATCTAACAGAGGTGAGGAATCATGGTGATACAAGAAGGAGTTGCTCTGAACCCTGTCTCCAGTTACATTTTTTCAATACCAGGAAAGGATACAGCACTGTCTGTATCTGTGGACTCCATGAACTTGAACCAATAGAACTGAAGATATCATCAAGCTATATTACATTATGAAGACATGGGCAATCACAACATTTGCTGCAAATGCATTAAGCCTCACTTGTATGAGGTTTATAGTAGCGGAGGTTCTGCATTTTAATTTTCGCTAAATAGTGGAAATGCTAAAATTAAGCTGGCAGAAGAGATTTGCTGGCAAGGCTTTACTTTATAAGCAACGTGACTAATAATATATGACATATAGGATGATATTTATAATCAACAGAACTAAATCATGGAACTCATTAGTTTTCTTTACATCTAAAAGCAAGCAGCAAAAATTCAAGCCTTTATGCTGTTGTTGAAAAACAAGGTGAGTCTTAAAGGAAAATAGTTATATTTCGAAAGTATTTGTTTATTTGGTACTATGTAAAGAAAATTCTAAAAATTTTCTTGTCACTTTGATTTCCAGCAAAATCTCTATAATGATTATTTCCCTTTTTTGCGCATATGCTCACATTAGTAAAGGAAGTCATGGGTACTTTAATCTGCCCGAGAGATCATAATTATGAAGGTCCTCCTGATTCTCCCGATCCTCCCAATCGTCCTGATCCTCCCATTGAAGTTTACATCCTACTGAAAACGCTTGGTGGCGAATCCTACACTAGTAATTTAGGAATCGCATATTATATCTGTTTACTAAAAGTGAAAGGAGAATTCTACTACACTGATTTGTCTGTAGGCAGCAAAGCTGGTGGTAAGAGTAAATTTTCCTCAGGCAAAAGTGGGGGCCGTATCGAAATCCGATTCGACAAGTATTAATTCTACACTACATCCTGGATCTACTATTGCCCTATCGAATACACGCGGAAGACACTTGGTGAGATTGAATACTACGCCAAAAATAGTAACTACAATGGTTTACCTTATGATCTGATTGCTAAAAACTGTCAAGACTATGTTCTAGATTTTATCGACTTTTTAGAAATCATAGAAAAAGTTGAGAAACCCTACACTTTTCCATCAGTGGTAACAGGGATTCCAATTCTTTTGACTCTTCGGACTTTTCTGTTTCATCCGATTGTTCCGATGGTTCCTTATTTAGTAAATCCTCGTAATTCTTTAAGACAGCCGCCTCAGGGAGCTATTGGTTTTGAAGTTTCGCATCCAACGCAAATAACACTGAACTTGAATGCAGACTACTTGAATCCAAACAAAATTCAGCTGGCTAATTTTCTGAACATTTTTCGTTCAAAATAATTAGTTACTTCAAATATTTTTATTTCTTATGCTTATATACATGTGAAAACAATGCATTAAATAACTATAAACCAATATGATAAGCGAAAAGTTCTGATTTTTACCTTTCAATTGGTAATCCTTTTAAAAGCATTTATCACCTATTACTTGAATGTGCAGCATAAGTAGTGAGAGTGACCAGGGCTGTCAAAAAGCTAGTCCTTGAAATCAATAGATTTTAACATGTATTTATTTAAAATATGCTTAGTTTTTGTGAAGCTACGTTTAAATTTTTTCCCAACGCTAGTTCCCCAACATCAGTCCCCGGTCCATCGGCAATAATATGACAACTTAGTACAAATTGACCTGACCAGACTAATGATTTCTGATTTGCACCAGTATTTTGATTAGAACGACTACATTTTTCTAGCTTATATCTTCTAAATTATCTATCGATGCTCGTCTTCTACGCGAGTAGAAAAAATTACTTCCTTGGTACTTTTAGAGGTTATAATGATTGCTCAACAGAAACTATGCATAAAAGTATATAGAAAAAAGCAATAAACTTGTGGAGTTATAGAATTAAAAAAGTACAATTTACCTATGCGCCCTGCTTACAGAAAATAAATCTCATTGAGAGAAGAATTTAACAGATTTCACAATTTGTTCGATCTAGCTATCTCTTGTGATCAATGAATAATACCTATGCCCCAATTCAAAAAGAACTAGTACTAATATTTGTCAAAAGCCTCTACATTCGAATAATGGCTCTGTCTGTTGAGAGTTATGTAGTATCAGAATTGCAATACTCAACATGAAAAGTGAATCTTTCTCTCCACGGTTTTACTTACAATGAAATAATTATCTAAGAGGTACTAACCAAATAGAAATCTATGAAGTACAAAATATTACATAAATATGGAGCTATTTATGATTAAAAAAACTGTACTTGAACCGATAAAAAACCATATATTTTAAAATTAGCTAAAGATTTAAATATAAAGCTGAAGAAATGAAAACTAAAATATTGAGTGGTAAATCTGAAACATAAGCTATAAATAATTTCTAGTCGTGAAAAATAATTATATAAATAATTAGTATATGAAAATATTTTGACTGTTGGTAGCATGGCACTCCCAATTATATCTTAGTTTACTCTGCATGGTATTCTGAAATTTGAATAGTGATTCTGGAATTATAATCATGTAGGAATAAGTATGATGACTTTTTATATAATTTCCATCATTGCTCCTCTGAATATATCTATTTTGACCTATTCTTCTCTTGCTGATGCTATATTTTTAAATTGATCAATGCTGCTAATATTGTTCTATCATAGCAACAGCGTAAATAATACAATTTAATGGTGTAACATACATAGATTTCCAGTTACAATCATGCTTTTAAGCGTAGTTCCATCTGGAAGAGTGATCACGCTACCTTCATTTGCCACAATTATGATAGTTTCCTTGAAGTGTACATTTGTACCAAAGGTCACACATCATCTGGTATTGTTAAGGGGTTCAACTCGATTGCATTCAGAACTGTGTGGGAAGTATGCAACGAAAAATCCTAAGTACCCGTACAAACATATATTGAACATTGGCATGCATATGCAATATGTGGACTAAAATACAATATTATACATATATATTTATATGTACTCAAATAACATTGACATATTTATGTAACATAATATAAATTGATGCAATAAAAGAAAATCATATTTGAATGAATGAGGACTTGGTATTGTGGCATATTTGAATCAAATTACTTTCTCAATTTCTGGCCAACTTGACTGGTCATATAAATGTAAACAGTTCTATTCACTCAATTCCATTGGCTTATAATTTTTCATCTATATGTTTTAGAAGGACATCTAGACTAATGTTGATTCATTCGTAAATATCAAATCATATATTTTAACAAATCAAAATACACAATTTCAGCAAATTCGATTTATCAAATGAAATAGAACAATTTTTGAGCCTTATTATTGGCTCCTTTAGATAATATATGACTTACATAGCAATACTTGGTCCATTAGTGTGTATTTGATGGCATTCTTTAATTGAAAAAATAAATATAATACTTTTAGGAAAATTTTTTACTGGCATAAATGCCAGTTCTAATATGCCTAGAACGCACATATTCAAAGGAATGATATAAATACTTGTGCTATACAAGGTAGTTGCCAAAAAGCTATTTTTCAGTGATTATTAAAATTATTCGATAATAAATATCCCAGAAATACAAATCAATTTTTAATACCTTTTCATCTAACTTTTTGATGTAGAATGTTTTGTACATTAGTACCATTATAATATGTAGCATTGACGTATAATTTTTAGATAAAAAATATTCCACACTGCTCTGAAATCTTTAAATTTAGACGTACGTTAATGTTATTTATGCATTTTATTTAAAAATCACAACCAAGAACTGGGAATTTATCCTCAGTGTCGGGTCATAAGTAAATAATAGTCGAATAAAATTGCATGAAAGAGCCTAAACTCACCTCTACATGACTGAACTCTTGTCCAAGCATATGAGAGGCATTTATTGGTTTTTACTATTCTGATCACATTGCTAAATTTCCATGCTAATAAATTGAAAAGCAACAACTGTGGTACCTTGAATTCACAATTTGAATTATGCAAAGGAAGTTTAGAGTAAGTTGGTAAGACACCAAGTGCCAAAACCACTAAAAATCCATAATATTTACACTTGTTTTTATACTTTAGGGAAGTTAATCTACTTTGTACTGATATTTACTTTTAGCTCCATTAAAACCGATTCTTGAGAAATTTTAATGTTCTCTGGGGACAAGCATTGAATATGAAATAGATAGTGACACAATAATACTTAGTAGAAACTTTATTTACGAGTTACTAACACTATTTTTACACTGTAAACATTAGTCCTGTTAAGTCCTAGTCATCGTTAAAAACAAGATATATAATAAGTACAGAAAAATGGGAATGCTACTAGCAACATTTGTAGCAAAATCAGAAAGTATTGTACTGTAGTTCAATCCAAATAAACAAGTTAAATGTTTCAAAATTCTTCAAAATAGTAATTGTTTCAAGGTACTCAAAACAGAGTTTGCAACTTGTCTACTCAGTACTGCAGCCACTCAAGTAGTCTTACAACGCTTCTACCACATGATAAAATATACGGCTGATGAACCAGGTTGATATACCATTTCTGCAATTTACTCTGAAATTCAATTTGAACATTCATAGATCAAAAGAAACTTTGCTAATTGTTTTCATAGAATTCTGCCATAAACTATGGGATAAGAAACATGAAAGAAATAGAATTAAAAAGAAATTTTAGTTATCCTGGGAAGTGAGAGCTTATTTTCTGATTTCATAGAAGTTAGTATTATATGACTATAAAATGCAATGCAATAGTTGTTGTAGTAAGCTTATGTGTAAAGATTTAGCTTCTTGTTAGGAAAATACAAACACAACAAATAACATAAAAACAGAAATAGTATTTGATATTAACCTACATGTGTTGCTGAAAGTGAGATGACTTTCGCAACACATAAAACATAGTAGCATGAAAAATAGGGCTCAGTTCTCTAAAGTATCTTAGAACTGAAACTGAAACCAAACTGAAGCTAAAATCAAAACATGGACAAATCCTGCCGCAGCTACATAGATATAAGAACTAACCCTTAATAGAGTTAGTTCCTAACACTTCTGTAGTGAATTTTCACATTTAGTAGCCAAATGGATTGTTGAAAGCATTTCATAGTACAAAATGAAATGGACCAAGAGTCCTTTTTTCAAAATTATATTTTAATTACTTTCATGGAAATTTTCTATGCTTTTTTTCAAATTCAATACTCATGATTTTGTTGTTTGTCTACATCTAATTTGGCTTTTCATGTTAAAGTTGTAAATTAAGTTTAAGTAATGTGTATGTAAAGAAGTATTTGTTTGACCGTACCTTATTACAAAAAACTAAATGTTTACACTTATTGTCAGGGTATCTGCCCTGTCCCCAGAGAGTACAATCCCTAAAGCCCCCTACCTCCTGGGAGTTGATGGTTCAACAGTACAAGAATTGATTAGTAGCACTAAGGTCTTGGGTTTGAATCCCGATGCTTCCAAATATTATCATACTTAGCTATACATTCACCCAAGAATCCTAACACTTATGGCTGATTACTAGCAACAATATTTAAATTGATATACAGGAATATGAAAAATCTTTTATGGCGTTAAGTAATTCAAATCAAATTTCAGTATTGGTTACTTAAAATCAAAATATTTGCAATTTTGACTACAAACAAATAGCTCTCTATATATACACTGATCAAATGACTACACATTTTGAAAGATTTATACTCTTAAGATGGTCAACAAGTGCACAAACATATACCTATTGCTCTATCAAATAGAATGACAGATAACAACATTGGTAATATACAAAAGTAAATAGTAACTAGTAAAAAAATTCTAAAGCAATTTAAAAACTTGAGAAATCTGATCAGAAAAATTAAGAAAAAGAACAGTTCAAATTTGAATAGAAAAGCAGCACTTTAGAAACTTGTCACAGTTTATATGTTGCTTATTGACAGTTTATAAATCAAAAAGTTTGGTTTCATCTTCAGCTTGGTATAATCTAAATTTTGTGCAAAAAAGTTTCAAGTTCTTGTACTGTGCTAACTATTTGCTTGTTGATCCTTTACAGGCAGCTGGGCACCAAGAGCACTGTCAATTTATTCAAATGAATAGACTGTTAGTGCAATAAATTTAAAGTTTCTAGTTTTTTATAAGAGTAAAATTCTTGTTACAACTAACCATATAATACAGGTTCAAAAGTTACTTGCCTGGGGTAACTTCTATCTAAAGCAATGGCAATGGGTATGAAAATGAAAATGAAAATAAAAAAGAGTTTGCAAAGAGAAATTTAAAAAACAATACAAAAGTAATGTAAATAAGTATTGTATTAATGACATTGGTTACTTTAATTTACACAGTCTACACAGTTGTCAAGATGCACAGGCTAGAGATAAGGACGCAAGAGAACAACACAAAAGAGTAACAGCCTGGAACAGGTATATTATTCTTTACCTGCATTGCAAGAAGTAATATTACTTCTCAAATGCAACACTAAACTAGAAACTGAAGCATCATGTTCTCAAAAAGAGAACATTCTTTTTGAGAACATATTTCAAGTTGTCAGAATATCCGCAACTACAAAGATAAGGGATTAACCGTATTACGGGTTAATTCCTGACATTAATTCCTAACAAATTACAAACAATTAAATAGAATGCCAAAATCCAATCAATAAAAACAAAGAGTTAACTAAATAAATATTATTCAACTTGAATATTTTGATTACATTCAGCACCAAATTCAAAAATAATTATAAAATTTGTAAGGCAACACACTATAGAGTTTTACAGTATTGAATGGTACTATTCGTGTGCCACTGCAGTACTGGCACTCCCAAAAATGTAATAACATCTAATAATAATGTGTTTTAATATGATCTATAGTTGTATTGAAATTCTGCACTATTGTCAGGAATTAACCCGTAATACGGTTAATCCCTTATCTTTGTAGTTGCGGATATTCTGACAACTTGAAATATGTTCTCAAAAAGAATGTTCTCTTTTTGAGAACATGATGCTTCAGTTTCTAGTTTAGTGTTGCATTTGAGAAGTAATATTACTTCTTGCAACGCAGGTTAAGAATAATATACCTGTTCCAGGCTGTTGCTCTTTTGTGTTCTCTTGTGTCCTCATCTCTAGCCTCTGCATCTTGATAATTAATTCCCTTAAGGGTTAATTCTATTTTTATAACTGCAGTGAGTTTTTATTGATGTAATTATGACGTTCCAAGTAAATTGGCCACAAAAATGCCAATAGGATTATATGTTTTGTGTTGATAAAGTTAGCTCACTTCTATCAACACAATTAGTGCATGGTAAATATACACATTTCTAATAGTTTCTTGTGTTTTGTTGTGCTCCACATTTCTGTCACAGTTTCTTGTGTTTTGCTGTGCTCCACATTTCTGTCACAGTTTCTTGTGTTTTGTTGTACTTCATATATCTAACATAGTTCTAGTAAATTAACATTTCATATGTAAGTAAAGCAGCAAAAAAATAAAACTTATAAAGAAAAAAATGAAATTTAGATATCAATATGAGTTTTCTCATTTTTTTCATGTAGCATACCATACATAAAGAAATTAATCTCAAATATTTAAATACATTATTAGATATTAAGATATTCTTCCTATTCTTTGTTCAATCACTGGCCTTGGCAAAAAAGCACTTTTAACCAGTAATGGTTAAACTTTTGTTACTATTTGCTTGAACTAGCTTAAAAGAAGGCAAGCAACCGCATTAATGTTACAATATATATTCTGTTCAAATTCATCCTTTATTTCCTGAAATACTTCATGTGCACACTGATAATTTTTCAAAAAAAAAATATATTTTAATATTTTTTAGATTTACTGCTAGAATTGCAGCACAAAGAATTGAGTATTTTCATTCAAATTTCTTACGTCAAATTGTATATGAAATTTAATTCATCATAATATGAAACATTCAGTGCAGGGCTTGGTTATGCCCAATAGGCTTCTCCCCCATCGAATGTTCCGAATAAGGCCCCTTCCCCCCCATTTGTGTACTTCGTTAAGTGCAGTCTCAGGATAAGAGTAGTCTGGGGCTCGGGATGGGAACGCTCTTATTGCGAGACCCATACTGTCTAAGAATAATGTTTCAAAATTCATATATATTGACAAACAAATCTTACAATTCCTTTGGGAACCAGCATTTATTTATTATTTTTTTATTGTTGAAAACTACAATGAGTATGATCTTTGATTGGTCTATATGTAATGACATCACCTAATAAATGCAGGCTTGCTAAAGAATCTTGCAAGTCTTTTTCTTCCATTAATTTTGAAATAAAGGTGACTCGCCTCTAAGCACTGATGCCTATATCTTTTTTCAGACTAAATTTTAGACAGCAATTATAGACAATTTCTTGAACATCATGGATTTTGATTATGAAATGAAAGGTATTGGCGCTATCTCAAGTAGCTTTCAAAGTTTTTCATCCAGTCTAACGGTGTTTGAGTCCACAATTCGCGTGCTCCGTTAAAATGAAAGCTACCCTGGAAAAACTTTATCTTTCCAAAAGCAAATTTTATAAATGGCAAGAAATCATATGCTGTTTAATTTTCAAAAATTTAATGAGGTGATCAACCAAATGTTAATGGTAATGAATAATTTCTGCACCCTAGATTTCATGGAGTTTATGGAAGATATAGATGAAATTCGTAACGAAATGTCAGAATGCCTGAAAAGCGTACAGTTTATACAGCAAATGCATCTTAAACTTATCTCTAATGCTTGTGATGTGATTGATAGCTGCAGTTCCAAGCAAAATAATTTAATCAATTAAAAAAGGTTAGATTAACTTATATATGATTATATTTCATTTTAAGTTTTTTTCAGTTCAATATAAAAGTGAGTCCCAATTTTTTTTCCAAGGTCATTTAAAGTTATAAATGTCTGAAATTTGAATTTTAGAAAATAATTGATTATCTAAAACTTAGTTTCATAAATAATAATAATCAGTCTCTTTCAAATGTTAAACCAAAATTGATACTTTTGGACATGAAACTAGAAGCTGTATGAAATGGATAGTGAGTATAACTGAAACATGCACTACATTAGAGACTAATTGAACGAAGAGCTATCAAATTCCCGACAAATGTATATGTATTTATATATATATATATATATGTATAATGTTGTATTTTTAATATTGTTACAATATATTTCATGTATGCGCATGTTTATACGTTTGCACGGCTTGCTTTGTTACGTGCTAAGAATATAATTATATGAGGTATTTTAAGCACTGATAAAAGTTTTGTCCTTTCTAGATATATTCAAGAAAAATTTGAGAAGGCTGAGTTAGAGGCAGAGTATTATGGGGTGCGGTTAGAAAAGGAATGAAAAGCAGGTAATCTTGTTCTCATATTTGGGTTGCTAAGTGCCATTGCATCTCCTTTCATTGCTGAATTTTTAGTTGGAGCTTTGCTAGCCTTTGAATTATAGTACATATTCAAAATTGTAGGGTATGCTTGGGCATCAGACTCTTCTGAGAAAGTGTCTGATTTTGAGGTTTTCATTTTTTTACAGTTTTGATGTTTACCAGAATTTTAGATGAAACACAACAAAACCTTTCAAACTAAAATACAAGCAATTTTTAATTAGTTCTATCAAACATTCTTGAACAATAAGAGCTCTGAATTTCTGTTCAATACTTTAATTCAACCTTCCTCAGTTTATTTCATAACAATTTGATCTCTTGAAAAAACATTTTCTTGCATTTGTCTAGTAAACTGATCATCACAATACATTACCATTGTATAAGGCATTATTGATTGATTCTATATAGTAACTGTTTACAAAATCTTTTTGCAAAGCTAGCAAAAACTTCTGGTCATAAACAATGATGGTATTTTGAGGCAGTGAAGCATTGACATCTTTATTACATTCAAGCAAAGCAATTTGTTTTGATGGATTTTTGAGACTTGCAATATCCATGAAAACTGCATATATATATAAATTGAACATTAACTTGTTATTGAAACGGCTGTGTTAAGAATATATTGATAAAATGAGTAAATATTTTTTGATACACTTTAGGCTAAAGCCAAAGACAATTCACCTGGTTTTAATTTCAAATTAGAAAAGATAAAAGATGCTCTAATTGAACTTGGGGGGCAACACAAGAGATTGTATTGATTCCTTTAAGAAAATGATTGTGTCCATATCTTTTGGTCTAAATTTAATAGTAGCAATATTGGAATCCTTCAACAAGGATAGTGACAAAGTCAAGAAATGTTTCTTAATTATGAAGAAAAATGCAAAAGAGTTGCAGGAGAGTATTAGTTTTTATCAAGGAATTGCCCCAATTGTTATTGAGAATTTCAAGTTTTTTTAATGCTGTAATGAAAGCATAGAAAACGTTGTAAAGGTGTGCTTTACTCCTATTCATGATATAATGTATATTTTTGAATTGTATAATTATATATTTTTGTCTTTTAAAAACTATTTATGCGTAATTAGTTTTAATCATCCTGCATGACCTTTCACTTTGAATTTCAGATTATGACTATAATTCATTCTTAGAAATGTCAAGTTAGTTATTGATAGAGCACAGAGATGCAGAGGCAACAGGAAAAAAAATAGGAAAAGATGCTGCTGCTGAAAGTAAAAGAACATAATTATAGAGTTGTTCTATAAACTTGTTGCATGCATAGTCATATAATGGGTAGTATCCTGGGTTGCATACTAACTAATTTGTATCAATTGGGTTTAGCACAGTTTGGCAGGACTAACAAATGTCTTGAACTTTATAGTTTAGTCATCAACCTAATTTTTTTACTTACTAATACTATCAAAGTTAGCTTGCAAATTCATCTTTGGCCAAGTCTATATTTTTCAATGTAGGCTTTGTTCAAAACTGTGAATGCATCATGTTGATAAAACTGTATCAAGAGCCTTAGAAACCATTTGTGAGGAATGTATAGAAATAGAAGGTAACAAACACAACTGTTAATAAACTGTAAATAATTATGAAAAACAAGTCAAAAATTACTGAACTGATTTGAAAATATGAAAAAATTATAAAAGGATAAATCACATTTATTTTTTTTAATTTTTAGAGTAAAAGGATTGAAGCTTACTTTTAGGATGTTGACCTTAGAAGAAATTGAAAATATTTGAAAGAATAATGTGCAATTTTCCTAGTGCTTTAGCATTCACATCTGAAGATGTAGTTGTATTGAGTGTATACATGTAAAATTTTTAACCGAGTTTATATATTTTATTGAATGGGTAACCTCAGCCATTACTGTTATGCCAAATAAAAAAAATTTTTCATGTATAGGAAATAGATATTCCTTGATGTCAACTGATATTCTGTTAGGAATGTAACATGCAACATAAACACAAGAAACCTGTGATAGAATACGTATATTATTACATCCTAAATTGTGTTGATAGAAGTGAGATATCTTCATCAACACAACAAAATATCACTTACTGAAACTTGTTCTCATAATCAGAACTGAAACTTGTTCTCAGGCTAAATTAAAACTTCAACATAGTATCAGAAGAAACGTACCGCAGCTACAGAATAGAATTAACTCCCTTAGGGGTTAATTCCTGACATATTCGTATTAAAGTATAAATATTTTATAGAGTTTCTAAATCCATTTTTTGCAGTTTTAGACTTGAAGTTTTGAACAATTTCTTACCAAAGTTAAAAGTTTGCAGTTTTGTTTGCATATTTCATTGTATATTAATATTAATAATACATTTGCAAGAGAAAATAGTAATGAATAGAAAGTAAAAAAGCTTCTAGTAATAAATAAGATAAAACAGCTGATGCAAGCCATAGTGCATATGTATACATTTATACATTATATATATGTATTAATCAATATTTAGAACTGGAAAACTCTGTTCATAAATATGATGTCAAACAAATTTGATTCATCAAAACATTTCAAATCATGAAATTTCATTGCAGGAGTAACTCTTTCTGAAACTATGATGGCTACATGCTTATTATTCTGGACATAGCATTTAACCTAAATAAACGCATTGAGCTACTTTTATCTACATTGCATCTTATGCTTGTAACTCACCCGTTTGATACTGTTTATATATTAGGAAACTTGCTAAAAAATTTCAATAAAAATTGTGTCATGCTTATATGGCATGATGTTATAATACTATACACAACATAATAGCAGAAAACAAAGCAGAGGATGACAACATTAACCAATAGCTACACCACAATGCTAAAATAAAAAATGAGATGTGATGTCTGGAACATTGAAAGAGTGATTAAAAATTTTTATGGCTTCCACACATTAATTTTAGATATAGATATACTTCAATTCATGAACAAAAGCATATTTTTTAAATTTAACAAACTATCATTGAATTTTTTTGTTGCAATAAAATTAAAATTCAGTACTGTTTAGTAGTCATGTTTAAATTAGGACAAGTTGGAAATAGTAAGAATGTGCAGAAATTAATAGATGTGCTTAAATTGAAGGGAGAATAAGGTACTACATTATTTGGTGTGAGCAATTGGAAGTGTGCAAAAAGTAAGTAGTACTCAAGCAGTCAATATCCTAGCAATACATTCAACAAACTATATATAAAGGATGCAACTCAGCTGGTCAAAAAGTTGGAAAATAAAATAGGACTAATTTGTGCAATACAACATTATTGCCTAAGTACTCATAATGCCTTTCAAAAGTAGCAAAAAAATTGGAACATAATATACAAAAAGCGTCTAAAGTAAGAATGTGACATTGTAACCACAAGCTTAAAGCTTTTTTGCAATAAACTATATCAAAATTCTGTTGTACATAGTACTAATGTATTCTAAGCTGACTGAGAACTAAGCTTCATTTGGTATGCTGCCACAATGGATCAAGATGAGTGCCAGCCAAGGCTCATTGAAAGTACACTGTAATATTATTTCAAAATAAATAATTGTAAAAATATAAAAAAAATAATTGCAGTTTTTTTGTATTGAAAAATGTTACTGTTGTAATTGCATTCATTTTTTTTGCTTTGGCAAGGTGCAATAATCCTAGCAGCTCTAGTTTATCATCAAATACGTAAGCATTTAAAGTTCAAAGGATTCATTAACTTTCAAAAGTTTGAGCCTCTGTAGGAAAGGGTAAATACAGAAGCATAGAATGTATTTATTTGGCTTGTTTTCAGAGCTAGAAAAATTTTGTAGCATTGTGTTGGTAGAAGACTACATTGTTTCATTTCTCTTTTGCAAGCACACATTGCAATGTGTTCAAAGGCTTACCTCATTCCCAAACTTTCTTAGCATTGTAACTGAGTTAGCCTTTGGTAATATAGCTGTTAGGACTACAACAATACCTTAGATCCGCATGTTCCAGAATATTCTATACTTTATGTTCTGTTTCATATATTC
>JAULBW010007887.1:0-14975 GCA_032358265.1 Vaucheria bursata | reverse complement strand
TTTATTAGTCAATATATTTTGTGTAATGATAGTACGTGCAACATATTTACCTGAATTATCATTAGGTTATGTAGCATTAGCTAATAGTTTATTATTAGTATTACCCGCCACTCGTAATAGTCCATTAGTATGGGCGTTAGGTTTTCCATTTGATCGTGTAATAATATTTCATCGTTGGTTAGGTTTATTTACCGTAGTAATATCAAGTGCTCATTATTTTTGGTATGTATCCGAATGGAAACGTGTTGGTTTAGATCCTACTAAAATGACATTTAGTACTCCTAGATATGTATGGGGTTTTGTATCTTGGTTAACTGGGGTTGTAATAGTATTATTAAGTTTACCCTGTATTAGAAGAAAATTTTTTGAATTATTCTATTATACACATTTCTTATTTATATTATTCTATGTTGGGGTATTTTTACATGAACCCGACTGTAGATTTTATATATATACTGCATTAGCTTTATATTGTTTAGATCGAGCCATTCGATTATTCTGGGGTTTTATACCATTTCAAACAGTTAAATTACAAGTAAAAGGCGATGATATATTACAAGTTGTATTTCCTAAACATCCAGTAGCTAGATATTTAAATACATATAAAGTAGGACAATATGTATTCTTAAATTTTCCTTGTTTAAATTTTAAATCCTTTTGGGAATGGCATCCATATACTATATCTAGTGGTCCTAATGAATATACAGCTGAAGTACATATTAGAGGATTAGGAGATCATACTAAACATTTAATAAAAACAATAAAAGCTAATAATAAATCAATGTGGGTTAGAGTAGATGGACCTTATGGTAATTTACGATTAGATTATAGAAGATATCCTGTATTAACATTATTTGCTGGGGGTATTGGAATTACACCAATAGTAGCTATGTGTAAAGATGTATATCGTGTAGGAGATATAAGACATAATACTAAGAGTGCAGTTCATTGTATACAATCAATATATGTTGTATGGGTTATACCTGAAGAAAAAGTATATCAATGGTTTTCACATGAATTTGCTGAATGTTATGCTGTATATCAAGCAAATCCTCATGCTTGTCCCGCATTAAATGTATGGGTTTATGTAAGTAGAGGAGAACCTAATACAACAGAAGATACTGGATTTAAATATGGTAGACCTGATTTTGATACTATTTGTAATGTTACTGTAGAACAAAATCCGGGTTGCTCTCAATTAGTATTTGCATGTGGAGCTGAGTCATTAACTAATGCTGTATGGGATGCATGTGTTAATCAATATAGACAAGGTAATAGATTAGATTTTCATCATGAAACATTTAATTGGTAAAATATCATTATCATGGAGATATTTGTTATGCTGTTTTTGTGCGTGTTTGTTGTTTTTTAATATTATTAATATTGCTGCGATGCATTTGTGTCGACTATTGTTTTTTACTCTATACATTACAGTTGTATTATATACTAGCTTCATTCGATTGCTTGAGTGCTCAATTTTCACAAAATTTGCGCTTTTTATCTCCTTGCAATGTAGAATATACAATCAAATATACGTCATTCGAGGTATCATTTATTTATGTACATGTTTATAACAACAATATACATTTCGGAGATAGTAACCGGAAAATTTGAACTTTTGCGCTTAAGCCTAACCACTAACAATTGCTCAAGTGAGCAACAACTAATATATTTGGCAACAATAATAATCAATAAAAATGTGTAGTTGCAATAGCATGGTTCGTGGGATCGTTAAGGTCCATCATTACATCTTAACTGTAAGTGGAAAAAAAACATAATAAAAGGACACCGATTAAATTTCTCAATGTTTATTGTTATTGTTACAATGCTTGACAAGCCTTAATTCTGGTCGAATTATGCATTATTAGCATTGAATTATGATATTATTCTGGAGAATTTACATATGGATAGTTAAACCAATGCATATATTAACCGAAATATTGTATTATTTTGAATATTAATTATGTGTATATAATTAGATGACTGGTTTAGCATTTTTATTTGTAGGTGTATGGATCTTAGCAGCTTCTGGTAGTTGTGGATTTGGTTGGGCTATATTTATATGTGCAGCATTTGCAATATTCTTAGGAATATTTGGAGTATATACAGTAGGTTATGGTAGTGTAATGAGAGTTCGTATTCATAGTATATTATTTTTAATATGGATATTACTTCATATATCTATATTATTAGCATTCTTAATTACATATGAAGCTATTTACAATTCTATGTTAAATACTGTTGATTCTAGAGATACAGTAAAAGTTCGAACATTTGTTCCAAAGAATAGATGGACTATAGTAATATGTGGTATAATAGGTGTATGCTTTGAAAGTTTAGCTTTTATATTAGCATGTGCATTTCATAATCAAGTAGCTAAAAATGAATTAGAAGAAATGGCCGAAGATGATCCTGTATTAGATCAAAGAAGATTATTAGCAGAACAAGGATTATTACCAGAACAACAAGAGAGACATACAAAAACTAATGCAGCTAGAGCTAAATTAAATGAAAAATATGGAGGAATATTTGAAAAAAAACCAATTAATACTGGACCAACACCGAAAATTAGTGGAGCTGGAGGTTATAGAAAAGTTTAAAATCGTATTAATGTATTTCCAATATTTAGAGCGCCTATATAGCAGTTAATTACCTACGTTATTATTTGACAATTCGTTATGGTTTGGGAAAACTTCAGTTTACGACATTGAATCGATCGAATATAATTATAGTTTAATATTTTTATATATTCATCATTGGAGGTCAATGTTATACTGGAAACTGCATATGAGCAAATGTATTATAGCGGTTATTATTGTTCCAATATCTAGTAAACTCACTATTAAATGAATATTTTCATATCAACCATATAAAGTTCATCGATGCATATGGCTAATATATTTGAAAAGTTTGTTGTATGAATTTATAAACAATACACTACTACTGTTGAACATTTTTGATGGTTAAGAATCAATATTACTAAAATGATGCTGACATTAATTAACTATAAAATTTAAAATAAATAAGAACTCTTGTATATTTTGTAATGGGCATGAAATTAAATTGCTAAATCATCATCAACATTATCATCATTGTGATGTAATCCATTTAACCTTAATTTATTATTAATATTTGGTAATTCTACATCATTATTTTCATTATTTAATACGGATGTAATTTGTTGATCAATATTTTTTTCATGTATATGTTGAATTTGTTTTAATTGTTTTTTAACTGCTAATGGACTGGCTGATGCTACACCGGTTACTGTTTGGACGGTTCTCCATTGATTTGCTTTTGTTTCACGAATTCGTTGAATTGCACGTGCACGAGCTACTGATACATCTTCACTAGTATCACTAGCAGTCAAACGAATACGAGAATTAGATGAATAATTAGAATGAGGAGAAAAGTTACCATTATTAATGTTAGGACTATTATCCTCATCATAATTATCACTTGTATTAATAGGTTTAATATTACGTGGTTGTACAGGTCTTGGAATATATTTAGCTCGTGTTTTTAATGCATCACTTTCTTTGCCATTATGTAAATTGGGTGAAGATTGAGTGTGACGATAGTTTAAATAACGGGCTTCAGTCGAAGTAGATAGAACAGGGTTAGTAGCATGATTTGTATGATTAGAATGTGACTTTGATTTCGTTGAACTAGCTCTTGAAGGTTGCCGATTAATAGGTGGTAATACATGATTACTTCCATTTTGCTCATGATTGCTGTTACTATTATTACTATGATTAGAATTGCTATTAGACCGAGGCCTACTATCAGATGTAGGCCTACTACCATCTCTACTATCAGGAGCGATGCTTTTTTTACTAGAGCTTCTACTTAGTTCACGTGATTTTGATTTTGATCTACTGCGATGATGAGCATTATTATCATTCTCACGATCACGATTACGATTTATTGTTGCTTCAACACGATTCATTTTGTGTTGATTGTGATTTGCACCATTATCGTTATTATAAGCGGATTGTACAGTGTCTGTATTATGTGCAATGCCTGTATTTTGCAGCACAGAATCTAGTTGTTCCATTATACGATTTGCAAATGCTAATGATTCATCATTCTCCACTGCATTATGATTTGTACTATAGCTATTAGATGGAGTGAAATTTGTAGGAGTGATGTTGCTAGGGCTAATATTATTAATATTACCAGACGTAGATAAAACAGGTGAAATTGGAACAGGATTGGTGAGAGGATAAGGCAATGCAGTATTATTTATAGAAAGGCTTGCATTTAATGGACTGTGATTAGAAAGCAAAATGGGATTTGAATGATTGGATCCAAAGCTTGTACTAAACTCTGTAGGGTTATGATTAGTGTTAGTATGGTTGGATATTGAGTTATCATTAATGTTATTATTAGTATTAGGCCGTATAGATTTGTGTTCAAGATAACTATTTTGGATATTACCATTGGATGTAATAGAATTATTATTTGGATTATATTGATAATTAGTACTATAATTACCCTGGTTAAATTGTGCTTGTGTATTTGATATTAGATTAACTACATGAGCTCTTGCTTGTAATTGAATTGAATCTAAATCATCATTACGCTGGATTATTGATGTATTATGATTATTATAAAAAGTATTAGTTAAATAATTAATATTATTACCATTATCCTCTTGTAATGTTAATTCATCTTCTTCATCAATTAAAGTATCTTGTCCATGAATATATCGTTCTACTTTTCTTTGTAATCTAGCGTTTCCTCTTAATAATCGATCTAATTCAAATGTTAACCATGACGGATATTCTAATCTATAATTGTTATCATTGGACGTCGATTGTGCGGTATTATTATTGATTTTATTATTTTTTAATGCAACTTGTTGTAATGCTGCGGTTAATCTATGTTCATAATCTCGTAATAATCCAAGTATACTTCTTAATCCATTTCCATATAAAGATAAACTAGGATTATTTAAGCTAATATTATTCATTTTTTTGACCACAACTGCGGAGTTGGTAGATTAACTAGGTATGTTTATATCCATTCATTTTAATAATTGATATATTGTTCATTTTCTCTTGCAATAGTAGTGGTATATCAAGTTATAAATCACGTACAGTTGTGTTTGACAAACTTTTAAAATCGAAACTACCCAGACTCTGAAAACTATCCTCTGGCACTTTGTGAACAATAGATAATACTGTTTATATACGATAACCTTGTATACAATCATAATATCTGCTGAAATGTGTGCTTACGAGATATAGATAACTTTTATTCCAGCTTAAAAGTTGAAAAAACCTTGAATGCAATGTTTATTCTTGTACAATCGAATGTTTATAATTAATGCAGAAATAAAATGTTCAAAAATGGGGAACTAAAACGTGAAGAATAAATAAATAATATTATTCGTCGTGTTAATAAAAATCTAAAACATTTAGTTATTAAAATATTCTTTGAACATGTTGAAATGAAGTTAATGGTGCAGTTCTTTCTAATTCCAGACTTGTTAAAAAATGTTCAGCTGATTGTTCGGGTTTACCTTGTTGTGAGTAAACACAACCTAATTCATACCAAGCTCTATGTAATGTAGCATCTACTTGTAATGCTGAGGTTAAATAACCTTTAGCTAACGTTAAACTATTTGATTTATTAACATCATTCTTATTATTATCAAGGGATGATTGATTTTCAATTGTTCCTAATGCTATTAAACTATCGCAGTGTGTTGGGTTAATTGCTAATGCAGCATATAAATGTTTTTTAGCAGCTTCGTTATTATTGAATAATAATTGTATGGATGATTGAACTGTGTAAATATCGGCTAAAGAAGATTTAGGACTAATTGAGATAGCAAAAATTAAACAATCCATAGCTTCAGTTAAATATTCATTATTGGTATCTATTTTACTACTATTAGCATTATTATTTGCATTAGCATTGTCTTTACTATCGTCAGTACCAGTATTAGTAGGATTAGTATTAGTTGCATAAATAGCATATAATTGAGCAAGCCATATTAGTACTTCTACTTGAAATTTTGATTTTTTCTCAATTTGTAATAATAATTCCGGATTTTCATTATTTATAACATTACTATCAGTACTACCAGCACCAGTGGTAATAGTATTAGTTTTACTAGTACTCTTACGATCACTGGAACTATTATTAGTATTATTATTATTATTAGCAAATGTTAATCGTTTTCCTTTATTGAATTCAATTAAATTAAGTTGATTTTGTTGAAAAATAATACTTGATAATTCTGTTATTGTTAATATTGCTTGTTGATGAAATTGTAATTTTGATTGTAATTTAGATTTAATTAATAATAAATAATTAATATCATTATTATTGATAGATTTTAAATAATTAATTGCATTATCTGTAGCTTTTAATGCTTGAGAATATTTTTTTTGTGCTGTTAATATTAATATTAATAATAACCAATTGTTACTATTATTACGATTAATAGATAATGCTTTTCTAGTTAGATTTAACGACAAATTTAATTCTCTTATATCTGCATATAATATTGCTAACGATAATAATAAACGATAATCATTACTGTAATAATTATTATGCATATTATACACTGTTATTAATGCTATTAATGCACGCTTTTGTAATTGCTTTCTATTACTATAAGTACTAACTAAATAACTATATGTACTACATGATAAACCAAATAATACATGGCATGAATATGATATTGATAATTCTTCACATTCATTATTTGTTAATATTGATATTTTACTGGGCTTATCTTTATCATCGTCAGTATTATTATTTAATGTTAATTGTGGCGTATGTAATGCATAAGCTAATGTAGTAAAGAGTTGTTTATTTTCACTAACTAATGATAGTGCTGTTGTTGAATAGGTTACTGCTTCTTTTATTCTATTAATATCATTTAAACATAATTTACTAGCGAATAATAGGGATTGAATTGAATTTGGTTGACGTACTAACGATTCTCTTATTGCATGATAACTATAATTATATTCATGATTATTATAATAACTTAATGATAACTTATACCAATAATTATATGAATCTAATTCACTTGTTAATAAATTACGATATATTATACATAAACTACTATAATCACCTAAACTAGTATAATAATCACATGCAGCACGTTCTGCTTTAGTTCGTTCAGCTGGAGCTAATGCAGAACGATAATATTGAGGATTTAACAATGCACTTACATTTGCTGGCAATTCATCTGTTGAATTATTATTATCAGTTTTACCATTATTATTATTATTATTGGTTGATGAGAATGATGTTAATGATTGGGAAGATATAACTACAGAATTTTTATTATTACTCATTGATTATTATTATTATGCATTATCACCATTCATTATTCATTCATCTACCAATTTTTATCAAGCATTACCATCATTTATATCTATATCTACTGTACTAAATCGGAAAAATTTGAAAATAAAAAATACCTTCATTTGAATTCATTTACAATCTCATTTCATAATTCAATTACTAATAATACTCTAACAATACAAATGAATATCCACTCGATCTAACCTATATAGAGCGTAAATACTCATATTTTATACATTAATTGTATCATTACTTGAAAAAGAATTCGTATTACTAAACAACTATTAATTAACAAACCAATAATACAATTATAATAGCGTGCACAAAATGCAATCAATTAATTATAAATTTAAAACAGGTCCTTTATCGACTTCATGGCATCAAATATATTTTGAATCAAATTCTTTAACATTAGTAGATATAAAGCGTGTAATAGTTCGTCATGCTAAAATGTTAACAATGGATAATTTTGATTTATTAGTAATAAATGCTTCAACTGGAGAAGAATATAAAGATGAAAATTATGCTATACATAGAAATACTAGTCTTGTATGTAGAAAAATACCTGCCTCAAAAGATAAATGTGAATTTATAAAAAAACAACCATCAGATCAAACTATACAAAATGTTGATACTGAACATGCTACTGTAACACAATCGCCTAATACTACCAATACTAAATCTACTACGTTAGAAGAACAATCTATGTTAGCAGTTATGAATGCTGCTAATAAACCATTACAACAACAAGGTCGTCCTATAGTAATTCAATCCTCTTTATCAACCGTTGGAGCAAATGGACAATATATTCGTGGTTCTGGAGCTAGTACTGCTCATGATCCTAGTGCTAAACCTCCACCAGGTTATGTATGTAGAAAATGTGGTATTCCCGGGCACTTTATAAGATACTGCCCAGGTGCTGGAGGTGCTGGAGGTGGTTCCAATAATAATGCATCAGGAGATAATATTCCTTTAAACGATAGATTACCAGCATCAGCTTATCGTCCACCAAATGCTCCACCAGTTAATAGTTATTCAAATTTATTCTTAGCTCCAGTTATGGATCCGAAGAAACTGGATGATAACGATGTTGGTCCACTTCCTCCTAGTAATTTACCGGTTCAATATAGTTCTCAACCATTGCAATATAATAATAATAATGCTGCAAATATTAATAGTGTAACTTCACCAAATAGTAGTGTTAATAAACTTAGACCTGAATTATTATGCCCATTATGTAATTCTTATTTTAAGCAAGCAACAGTAGTCCCTTGTTGTTTTCAAACATATTGTTATAGTTGTATAACTAAAGTTATTAATGAAACTCAATCTTGCCCATCATGTAAACATAAACCTATTAATATTAATGATCTTACTGATAATATTACTATTCAAAATAAAGTTAAACAAGCATTAGAAGAAATGAATCAATCTACAACTAGTAATAATAATATTAATAATATTGAATCTCAACCGCGTGCTGCTCGTCCTTATGAAGGATTACCACCATCACAACAACCACCTTTTCAACGAAATAATAATCCACAAATTGCTGGATATAAACGATCTCGTGATGAACAGCCAACTATATCGCCTAGTAATGCAACCGAAAATAAAACTAACACTATTACTACTAACGCACCAATAGCGGAACACGCTACTAAACGACAAGTTACTGAACATCTTCCACAAACACAACCAACAATGCAATCTCAACCTCAACAACAACAACAATATATTCCAAAACCTCCTGTTCAACAACAGCAGCAACAACCTTATTATCCACCTCCTCAGCAGTCTTACTATCCACCACCACCTCAACCTATGTATAATCCACAATATCCCCAATATCCTCCAATGCCTCCACAACAAGGATATTATCCTCCACCACCAAATTCTTATTATCCACCACCTCCACAACAACAACAACAACATATGTATCCTCATCAACCATATCCATTACCGCCACAATCTCAACCACGTTAATACGTAATTATTGAATAAAAAATACCTAGTAGTTATTTAAGTTTCATCAAACAATTTTTAATTTTTCGCATTTCTGTTCTCTTAAAAGGTTCTTATTTAAGTTAGATTATACACCATTTTAACTGTTCAACAAATAAATTGTTCATCCAATTTACTATCAATAATCGTCATACTTCAATAATATTTTCCTAAAGATATTACTCAACATTATATTCGTTTTCTAGTGTGTGTTAAAAGTTATTTAAGTTAAGAACCCCTCTATGTCATCTAGCGAATGCAATTCGTAATTGCACCAAAAATTATTATTATCAATATTAATGTTACTATCATTTAATTATCAAAGTAGACTGTTTGTTCAGTAGTTAAACCTAAATAAATTTTAATATTTACCATCATTTATATTATTTAATATTTCAATATTATTTGGATGAAAATATAACTATGTTGAATGATTATACTGTAATTTAACTACATATATTTTTTATGAATATATATCCTGTAAACCTATATAATATACTATAAAACTGTTGTACATAAATAAAATTAAATATTTAAAAATTGCCTTACACATTAAACTAATATAATACTGCAATAATATAAATATATTGTAAAATAATATATATACAACTAAGAATTCTGGTTGATAGCTTGTTGTTTATTTTGTTTTTTTTGTAAATAATTTGACTAATAGTACATAAATAAAGCCTTGTAAATATCGATAAAAATAAACACGACAATAAGGAACTAAATCGATTCACCGTAATAATATAATTAATATATATAAAAATTATCTAACTAAGAAATTATTTACCATATATTATTTACACGACCACCACCCCCTGGTGCATTACTAACACGTGTAGACGATCTTTGTTGATTATTTTCAACTGGAGCTGAACTAAATGGATTATTAGCTGAAGTTGCATTTGCTCTACCTGATAACAACAAATACATAAATAATTAAAGCACAACCGTGTTAGTGAATGAAAATAAAACCTGCATAGGTACGGTCCCTTTATGTAAATTATATTAATTATCTTAATTATAGTATCCAAAACACAATATATTGTTTGAGCACGCACCTGTAAAAGTTGTATTTCTTTGTTGAGGATTTGGATCAGTTCCAAATATATTATTATCTTGTCTACCTCTAGCTACACCAGCAGCTTGTTGTTCAGGTTGTACTGATTGTTGATTAGTAGGTTGAGGATTAGTATTTTCAGTTTGAGCAGCTTGTTGTTGTTGTTGAGCAAATTGTTGTTGATTTGGTTGTTCTCTACGTTTCTTTTCTTCATCAGCTTCAGCTTGTTGACCAAATAATATATTTCCCATACTGGATTGACCTCCAGGACGATTTATAACTCTAGTTGAACTTTTTTGTCCATTATCTTGCTGACCCCATATATTATTAACAGATCTAGCAGCAGATGGTTGATTTTGTTGAGGAGTTGGATCAGCACCAAATATATTATTATCACCACGAATAGCACGAGGAGCACCACCTGCAGCTACTTGTTGTTGACCTTGAATTGGTTGTTGTTGTTGTTGTATTTGTTGTGGTTGTTGTTGTTGTTGATTTTGTTGTGAATTATCTCCAAATATATTATTTTGTGGTCTAGCTCTTTGTTGTTGTTGTTGAGGTTCTGGATCACCACCACCAAATATATTATGGGTTTGACGACCACCTGGTGGAGCATGTAATCTGGTTGAAGATTTTTCAGCTATATTATTTACGTACATCTTGTAGAAATTCGAATTAAGGTAAAAATGCTACAAATGAAAATAACAATGAAACAATCAAATATATTGTTAGTTAACTTTTTTTATCAGTATATTTGGCGATATATTAGTGAATATGAAGTACATTACACTAATTACAGCTATTATCAATTATTAATAATTCTATTCCTACCTTATTTATTAATTAATTTTAAAATTATGATTTTATTAGTGTTTGTTGATGCTGAAAAAAATAAAAATAAAAATTTTAAAAAAATCATGGATTCCTGAACGACTATATAAACGACATAGATATGAAGTACAGATAATTATGCTTCGAATCGTATATATGTTATCTCATAAAACATAACTTTAACCACTCGAATTTTCAATTGAAAAAAATCTATTGTACACGAAAAAAAGCATCATGTGCGAAATTGGCATAAAAGCCATAAATGAATAGATGCTAATGAATTAACAATAACAATCTGCTGTAAATGTATAAGTGTTTATTGAATAATAATAATACTTTACATTTTCATGCTAATTATAAGCTGAAAGTATGTGGGTTTAATTTATTAAACTCATTTTCAACATTAACAAATAGTAATAATCATAATAACAATATTACAATTACTACTAATAAATATAATAACAAATTCAAGTTTAATTACAATCATTTTAATTATAATAAATCAATGGCTGAATTAAAAACATGTTCCAATTCTAATACTAATGGTCATATTAATATTCATAAAACCCATTTTTCAACATTGAATGGAACTAATCCTTTAAGTTATCATAATAATATTATTAATTCTAATGCTTCAAATAATCCAAATGCTAATACTTCCGCAACTAATATTACTAAATCACAAACTTCATCATCTTCTACTACATCAACAATACCTACAAAAGCTAAATATTTACCTGAAGATCCATTAACAACTAACACAACTGGTAGTAGAAAATTTCGATTAAGTCGTGAATTTGTTGATAGTTTTAAAGATAAGCCAGCTCCATTTGGTTATAATGGACTAGGTGAATTAGTATATCGTCGTACTTATAGTCGTAAAAAACCTGATGGTAATAATGAAAGTTGGTATGAGACAGTAGAGCGTGTAGTAAATGGTACATATAATATGCAAAAGCGTTGGATTGAAGAGCATGGATTAGGATGGAATTCAACTAAAGCACAAGCTTCTGCTAAAGAAATGTATAGAAGAATATTTGATATGAAATTTTTACCGCCTGGTAGAGGTTTATGGTCAATGGGTTCACCAATAACAGAACAAAGAAATTTATTCGCCGCATTAAATAATTGCTTTACAATGGATCAACAATTATTAACGTCAGATGGATTTATGTTTTATGATGATATTGTGAAAAAATTACAACGTGGTGAAGTAATTAAACCTGCTTGTTTTATTGAAAAGGATCAAAGTATTGAATATCATCCAATTACTTTAGCTGATATAATTGTGAAAACTGGTACTCATAATATAGTGGATATTAAACAAACTGATACTATTCATTCAAATCACATTGATATATCAGTAACAGAAGATCATGATTTGTATGGAAGACTTGGAGCTGTTCGTCATTATAAAGATGCTCCTTGGGTTAAAATAAAAGCTGCTCATTTATTTCTTACAAAAAATCAAAAAAAGACGAAACCGCTCAATATGAAAACAGCTGCGATAAATGGAAGATGTGTTACAAATGAAGATAAAACTAAATTATTGAATGCGTTTACTACTTTAGGTTTAACCACTATTGATCAACAAAATGCTTTCTTTGAATTATATGGGTATTGGTTAGGTGATGGAAGTTTACATAGAAAACGTCGAGCATTAAGTATTACTCCTACTAAACCAGCAGATGTTGTTTATTTAGATAAAATATTTTCACGATTACCTTTAGAGAAGATTGAAAGTGGACAAAGCTACGGCAATGGAGCTCAAGCTTTACAAAAAGGGTATGTTAAGTATGATATGATTAAATCTGAACAACAATTTTATATATTTGAAGAGGCATGGTTTGATTATTTTGATGCGGAATATCAGAGAAAATACAAATTACAACCCTCCAAAATATTATCTAATACAATAGAGGATGATGATGATGAAGATGATGAAACTATTAAATGTGCGAAATGGTTATTCGATTGGATACTAACTTGTGTTGACAGTAATCAGGCAAAGTTAATTATGCGAGGTTTAAGATTTGCAGATGGTAATGAAGTAAGTGAACAATCCGAAGTAAGTGGTACAGTGTTTACATCTTCAACTGAATTTCGTGATGAAATTATGCATTTAGCATTCAATGCTGGTTATAGTGTAACTTTTAAATTATTGTATGCAAAGGGAAAACAAAATGGTTACAATAAGAAAGGATTACCTATTATAGCAAAGCATGATCATTGGGCTGTTTATTATTCTTCTTTTAAAACAGTTGTTGGTGCTAATTTTGAAGTTAAACGAGATGTTAGTAAAAGAACTATACAGGGTAAAGTTTGGTGTGTTCAAGTGCCTACACAAGATCATTTAATTGTAGTTCGTAAGGCATCTAAAAACTCAAGCGGAGTCATTGAGAAGGCTTCAAGGCCTGTTATTATTGGTAATTGTGCGTTTGTATCAACTGAAAATATAAATCATGAACCTACTAAACCTTTTACATTTTTAATGGATGCTAGTATGTTAGGAGTTGGGGTTGGTTTTGATACTAAAGGAGCTGGTAAAATAACAATAAAAGGTCCAGATTTATCAAAACCCGGTCGTGAATATATAATTCCTGACAGTCGAGAAGGTTGGGTTGATTCCTTAAGAATATTATTAGATTCTTATTTTTATAATGAACCTTTACCTGCATTTGATTATTCATTAATTCGTCCATTTGGTACTCCAATTAAAGGATTTGGTGGTTTAGCAAGCGGTCCACAAGCATTACAAGAATTATTAAGTGATGTTAAATCAACATTAGATAAACGAATTGGACAACATATTACTGTTACAGATATTGTTGATATTATGAATTATATTGGAAGATGTGTTGTAGCTGGTAATGTTAGAAGATGTTTACCAGAAAATTCATTAGTTCATACCAAAAATGGATTGATACCTATACAAAATATTAAACTAGGAGATTTAGTATTAACAGTTGATGGATATAAACCGGCTGTGAATTGGTTTAATCAAGGAATTAGAGAAATGGTTAAAATTGTTACACAAAATGGCGAATTTATATGTACTCCAAATCATCGTATGCCTGTGTTAACTAGCAATAATAATACGTACAATTGGATTGAAGCCGATAAGTTACAGCTCAATGATCGATTAATTACATGTTCACTATCAATCGAAGGTACTCAAACTTATTTGCCTAATAATACCAATAATAACACCATCCCTATAACTATTCCACAATTAGATGAGGAAATGGCTTGGTTAATTGGATTATTTCATACCAATGGCTCAATTCATAATAATACTTGCATCAATTTCAACTTAAACCTGTCAGATGAAGCTGTGGCTTCAAAAGCAATTAAGCAAATGCAACGTTTTGTCAACAATTTATCAATTAATATTCAAAGAAATCAAGCCGAAGATAGTTTAACTTTGGAATGTGAATCATCAACCTTAGCATCATACTTCAAACAATTCTTAACTTTTGACAACATTCTTCCCGAATTTATACTCAAAGCAAAATCAAATATTAAATTGGCTTATTTAGCTGCAATTGCTGATTGTAGCGATAACAATCAGGTTAATGATTATATTAATCTTTCATTTAATCAAAAACAATTTGCCCAACAAATTCAAATTTTATTGTATTCATGTGGAATCGAAAGTCGTCTAAATTCACAGGCTCACAAACATCATATACAACTAACAACTCAAAAAGCAATCCAATTATTTAGCACAATTCCCCAACTAACT
>JAULBW010007876.1:4824-14993 GCA_032358265.1 Vaucheria bursata | reverse complement strand
TATTAATATTAATATTAATATTTATATCAATATGGTTAATTTATGATTTAGTTAATAATCATTCTTCTAGTAATAATAGTTCCAACAGTCCAGCACCAAGTCCTAAACCAACTCCTATCAATGTTTTATGTAAAAATGAGTTTTTAAGTACTTGGGATACTAGATTAATTTCTGCTGATAGTAGTTATTCAAATCAGATTAGTTTACCTTTACAAATCACTGGTGTATATAATTTTAAAGTATATTGGGGCGATGGTTTCGCTGATATTATTACAGCATATGATCAACAAGAAGTTACCCATTCATATAAATGGCCAGGTGTATATAATATAGCAATTCAGGGTCAAATAATAGGGTTCAATTTTAATAATCAAGGAGATAAGTTAAAATTACTTGCAATAAATCAATTTGGCTGTCTTAGTTTAGGAGATAATACGAATGGAGGATATTTTTACGGTTGTTCAAATCTAGTTATACCTGCTGTAGATGTGTTAGATTTAACGAAAACCATAAGTTTACTTTCAGCATTTCAAGATTGTTCAAATCTTACTACTATTCCATCAATAAATCAATGGGATACCAGTGCTATAAATAACATGGGTTATATGTTTGCAGGAGCAATAAATTTCAATGACAATATTGGCAATTGGAATATGAGTAAGGTGATAAATATGGGCTATATGTTTCAAAATGCATTTAAATTTGATCAAGATATAAGCAAATGGATACTAAGACAACTTTTAGGAGCGATGCAAATGTTCGAGGGTACAGCATTACCTACTCCTAATTACGATAGGTTATTGATTGGTTGGAGTTCTCGAGCTGTGAATCCAATGATTATTCTCGGTGCTGGTAATAGTAAATATACAGCGAATTCTGCAGCTTCACAAGCACGAACTGTTATGATGAATTTCAGGGGTTGGGTTATCAGTGATGGAGGCAGCACATAAATCAAATCTCTCTAAACTATCACTACTTTTGTTTCTTCATTCCTAATTTTATTGTTTTATTTCTTTTATTTTTTGTTGACTGTTTCGGTAATTATATCTAGTCTAATTATCTAGTCTCATCTTTGTTTATTTTTCTAAAAAACGCTAGTCCAAATGCTTCATTCAATATTATACTGTACATACTTCATGTAAATAGTAAATAATAAAATACATCAATTAATAAAAAATCATGAGTTTCAATATCAATGTCTATTCTATAAGATCACTTTAATTAATTATAAGGAACATTAATGAGAATGGATTAATATTATATTAATATTACATGTGGATATGCCAAAAATAAATGTGTGGGTTAATTCAATTTCATTCTAACAAACGATGCTATATATAGTAGCATTTCATGCTTTACAAATTAAATTTCAGCTATACACATAATAAATGAAACAAAACAAAACTGTTAATCGACTAAGCATAAGATTCACATTCAATAATGTATTATTAATTGTATATCTTCCTTGCACGTTAGCAGTAGTAATGTTTATTACAACACAATACAAAATAGCAAAACTTTAAGCATAATTAAGAGTGACCAGCTAAAATATTTAGCAGAATCAGCATAATTCGAGCCAGTAGAAGAAGATGGATTTGGATTAGTACTTGCTGGTGCAGTACTACTAAAAGAAGATGATACTATATTAGTTGATTGAAATATAGTATCTGTAGCCGCTGTTCCAACAATCATCATTCTATAAGGTTTAGGATTAATAGGATTATAATAAAATCCTCCTAATATAAATCCAGTATTCGATGTCTCATAAAATGTACACGCACCATTAAATCTATAATCATTTGCCACTATATAACCAATTGGTTGTACGTTGATAGTAGCATAGTCTGAATCAATTCTATATATTAAGCAACCCATATAACCTTCCATACCATTTGATCCAGGACCTGTTGTTGTATTAGAAGGAGTTATAGAGGCATATAACTGATTTTGATAAAAAGATAATTTAGTAGCACTCATTTGATTTACACCAAATCCTAATTGTACACCTGCAGTAGCTGATAAAAAATTAGCGTTTATAAGGGTAAAACTTTGACCAAAATTATCACTTCGTAATAAAATAACCTTAATATAAGGCATATTCACATTAACATATATACCACTTAATGCTAATAAAATATAACTACCACCAACAGCAGGAGTAATAACTATTGCACCAGGCTCTGTAAATGTAACACAATCAGTTAAACCCGGTATACTGTTTAATAATTGATTCATACCAGTTGAGGAAAATGTAGAATCCGAATTAGTCCAACCAAATTTATAAGCTAAACTCCAAGGACCAGTTAAGGATGGAGCAACATATTCACCAATATAACCCATTGTATATCGATTGTTATATTGAGGAGCCTGTAATAAGTATGTATGTGCAAATATTTTATAAAGTCTAGAAGTATTAGTATCTTGAGGATTATAAATTATACTGGATACTTCATGAGCTAAATTACCAAAACAAGTACCTGTATTACAAGGGATACTTATATCAAATACAGCTGCATTAACTATTGAAGCATTGCTAAGTAGTACCACTGTCAGTACTAGTAGCTACACGAGTATGACATTCTGTTTTATTACCACCAATTACAATAACACTATAAGATAAAGCTAATCCACCAGGAATACTAATCATTGAACCATCCATTATTCCATTATGAATTCCAGGATCATTTACAATACCTACAAAATTACCAGTTGCAGGATTAGCATTGACATTTATTGGAGTTGGACGAGTTTGACATAACACTAATTTACTAGTAAATGTTGTAATAGTTAGTAAAAATAAGGCAATTACACTTACAAAAGCTAAATGCTTCATGTTTAATATTGCTTAAACTGTTACAAGGAGCTTCGATTACAAAAGATCGATACTTATGTGAATGCTCATGTCAATTTTATTTACAAGCACATTCACTCGCATGCTGATTGGCTGTAAAGTCTAAATGCATAACAAGCCTTGATGGCTAAAAAATTTTGTGCGTTCATCACATGGTTAATCGATTAAGAACTGTTTATTAATAATGTACAAAATGTACTAACTACTACTAACTAATATACGAGGCTACAATTATATTTGCGTAATATTTTCATTATTATTAGGCTTTAGAGGTTGTTGTGGAGGAGATGGTGGACTTCTACTAATTAATGCTCTATTACTATTATTAGTACCTTTAATAGTATCTCCAGTCATAGCATTATTTTTAGCAACAGCAGATGATAAATTTAAACCAGGTGTATGTCCCCCAACTCCACTACTATTATTACCAGTATTTTTAGTCCTAGAATTATATGATTGTTCTCTTGATAGTTGATTAGAACCAGAACCAGTAGTAAAATTAACAGAATCTTTATTAACTCCATGCTTTAATGCAATTAATTTAGGTACATACATAATTAATACTACAGATATAACTAATACAAATAATGCTAAGGAATAAACAATAAATCCAGTACTAGATCCTCTACTAGTAAAATTTTCAATAATAGGTAATAATACAGATAAAAATGCTAAATTATAACAAGTTAAACCTAACTGTTTGGATTCATTAAATGCACTTGGTGCATCACGTATATAATAACTATATAAACAACTAATTAATATTAAACTAAATCTTAAAAATAATATAACTCCACTAATACTACTCTCCATATTAGCTTCACAACGTATTAATGATTGAGTATGATTACTATTTTCTTCTATTAAACCTACATTATAATTTAAACCGAATGTTAATCCTATTAAGGCTATTGATTCTATAACAATTAATAAAAATAATATTAAAAATAAATGTTTATCATGTAAAACACTAGATTTTTTAGCAATTTCATCTAATTTAGATGTATTAAATATTATAGATATACGATAATTTTTAACTAATAATGAACCAATTAATAACGTATATCCAACATTTAACAGCCATAGTTCAGCAATACGCATATTACAACGCATTTTATCTAATAATTCTAATGAAGCTAATGATAAATCATTATTATACATGCTTATATCATTATATATTAATGAACTACTTTCAATACTACGTACAATTATAGAAGCTATCATACATAAACCACCTATTAAAAATAAATATAGGAAATTAGGAGCTGAAGCTCTAAGTATTATTGAACTATGAGCATATATTGTTAATATTAATACACATAATACACAAAACATAATTAATGCTGATAATACAATCATTGTAATAGTTACAGCATTAGATATAGGTAATATAGGTACAGCGGATATTGGTATACATAAATCAGTTATTTTATCATATTGATAACCATTATATAATCTACAATCACTTTCATAATTATAAGCTATAAAAAATAATTCATTACTAGATTGACGAGAATTATAAGCTATTGTAGCTATAGGAGAAAATATAGGTATATTGATTGTTAAATTATTGGGGAAATTGTATTTATTTGTATAGACTGTATGAAATAAATCTTGGTCTAAACGTATTGGATTATTATTATTATTGTTAGTAAACATTGTTTTAGGTAATAATTGATCTGATCCTCTAAATGTGGCAATTCTGTTACCTAATAAATTTTCATCGCCTTCATAGATATCGATCGAATCATTTGCATGAATAAAAAAATCCAAATTTAATGATAAATATAAATTTATTATACGAACTCTTTGAGAATTTGCATAAGCAGCAGCAGCATTTAATGGAATTGGTTGAGTAAAAAATACGTTAGATTCAGTAATATTAACATTTGGAATGACTGCTACATTTGATGCATCTATAGTCCATTGAGCTGCTACACCGCTTAATAATCTATTTGTACCATACCTATTAAATATTACAAAATTAACAATTTCATAATTAATATGTTAGTGATTTGAGTGATACAGCTGTTCACTGAAAATAACACTGCTTGTTTGACGTGAAAACTTACCATCCATCGCTTATACTATAAGGAGGTACAGTTTCTTGTCCAGTTAATTGTAAAGAAGGAGTCGGTTGTAATGGATTAATAGTAACCGCTTTATCTGGTATAGAAATACAATCAGGAGGAATACCATACAATCCACCAACACATCTACAATTTTCATAGGCATAATAACTAGCATCAAATGTTATTTGAGCAAATTGATTAACAGCTGATATTAATGCTGGACAAGTATAAGTAGCACCAGGAATATATTGAAATATTGGTTGGGGAATAAGCCATCGGGGTAAAGAATCCGAATGAAAATTAGGATTTCCAGCAGCATTTAATACTAATAATCCTGGTGGTGGAGGTAAAACTGGTAATGAACCTTCTAATGATCCTGATACTTGGTTAGAAATATCTAATGCAGTTAATGTTGGTATTGTATATACGTCAGCTGCTATAGCTGTTAATGCATTACCAGCCAAATTAAGTTGTTGTATAGTATTATATTCAATAAAATATCCACTAGGTAAAGGACCAGTTAATTGATTATAGGAAAAATCAATAGATAACACATTAACATGTATAGCAGATGTAATAAAGTACGCAGAATTATTATTATTACCACTTAATCCAGCGCCATACAAAGATAATCTATTATAAGCCATATTTATTCTTTTAAGATTAACAGTATTAGAGGCTAAAGGTAAAATAGGCGAAGTAATATAATTATTATTTAATATTAATGTTTCTACATATCTAGCTCCTATGGACCATTGTGAAGGTATAGGGCCATAAAATTGATTATAACTTAAATCCACATAACTTAATAAACTATAAGTACTTAATGAAGGTAATGGCCCAAATAAATTATTCCCATGTAAATCTAAATAATTAAGATATCTTACACTATTAAAAAAATTAGTTGGAAATACTGTAGTATAATTAGAATTTAATCCAACTAATGCTAATACTCTTAAACTAGGATTATTAAATGTTGGGAAAGGTTGATTAATATTTTCTGTACCTAATTTTAATACATTTAATTGTGTTAACGAGGAAAAATCACTAGGTAATAAATTAATTCTATTAGTGGAGGCATCAAATATTAATAATCTAGGATGTTTCTCTAATGCAGGTGGAAAATCTACTAATTGTAATGAATTGATATCTAAATAACTTAAATTCGGCATTTTACTTGAATTAAAACAATCATTATTAGGAAAATAAATACTATTAGTATCAGGTAAATCATATTGATCATCTGTTTGTGTAGATATATCTAATATTAATAAATCAGGCATACCATTACACATGGAATCCGGTATAATTTGACCACGGAAAAAATTATAAGATAAATATAAGGATTTTAATGTTGTAAATTCTCCTAATGCATCGGGCATTTTATTTATACCATGCTTAAATTTGGCTCCTAATTGAGACCAATCAATATTTATTATTTTCCCATATTCACACCATATACCAAATATTCTATCATAACAAGGATCTAATAATGTATTATTAGCATCTTCTAATGATCGAATATGGGAAGCAAAAGGAGGTTTATATATTGTATAATGTCTAGGATAGGTCAAACTAATAGAATTAGAAATAATATTAAGTCTCTCTTTATCATCTAAACTCATTCGTCCAGATCCTCTAAATGTTACATTAGCTGTAAATTGTGAAGAATAACCGGGCTTTAAATATGGTGCAATATAGACCACATCTGATGGTGGTACTGCAACAGACCAAATAGTTTGTAATTTATAAGGATCATCAATTATTCTAGCTGGAAAATCTCTAAGAGTTGGATTAGTAGCAGCACTACTAAATATTACACCTATTGCTCCTGTCTTTCCTATATTTATAGCTTTTTCGTAATAAGAGCATCCAGTATTAGCATTGTCTTCCAAAATAATAACAGAACCATTATACTTAATACCTGTATTTGATCTAGTAAATGTTATATTACAAGCAGTAGGATCATCACCAGAATTTAAAACTATTAGAGGAGCTATAACATCACCTGTACTACGTATAGATGGTGAGAATGATGTAGGTTGGAACCCTACCCATCCAGTATAAAGTGTATTTGGAGTATTTTTTCCAATTTCAACAGCTCTTAAATAAAATCTAAGAGGAGCACCATTAGAATACCACCAACTATTTACTGGTGCATAACCTGGTAATCGAGGTAAAGTTATTGTTGCTCCATCTACTATATTACATACTAATACTAGTATACAACCTAATATTAATGTAATAATTACATTCATTTTTGTTGCTTAAATGCAATTAATGGTTTGTCAATACTATTGTGAATGGTCACTTTGAAAAATTGAATCTTACCCAAACCCCGCCTCAGTTCATCACGAATATTGCTTATCTATTGTTATAAATATTATTATACCAGAATTCGTACTGATAACAAGACAGTACATCTAACGCGCTTATTATTCTAGCATTATATACTCCCGCAAACCTTACGCACACAATAATAATGATGAAGCTATTAATCATTGTTAAATGCTATAAACCTAATATCTTGTGAGTTAAATAATGTCTGAATCTTCATCTATAAATAAACAAATACTTGATACATTACAAGATACACGATTCAAACAGCGTAATTCTCGTTATTCATCATCAATTAGAAATAAGTTTAGTAGTATAAATAGAAATAATAATAATAATAACAATAACAATACTAATAAACCTATAAGAGCTAGAACCCAACAAAGAAAATTAGAAAGACAATTAAAAAAACAAGGACTTAAAAAACAATATCAACATACTAAAGCATTACAACAACAAGAATCTAATAATAATAATAATGATAATAACAATTATAAATCATCTAAATTAATATCTAATAAACAATCTTCTTCTAAATCTGCAAATTCTGCAAATACTGATATTAAAACCTTAAAATCACATAATTCTAACTTTTTTGAGTTATTGCAACATGATTCAAACTTTAATAATGGATTGACTGCAGATGAATTAGAATTACAGTATTTAGAAGAAAAGCTAGGCATTAAAAAGAAAAAGAAAAATAAGTCTAAATCAGCTAGTAATCATAATAATGAAAGTGATGACGAGTCAAATAATAAATTGAAAATTGACGATAAATTAAGATCTGAATTAGCTGAAGATGGATTAGATGATATTTTGGATTTATTAAATGATTTAGAATCCGGCTTGACTGACGAACAAAGATTAGAATTAGTGAAAAAAGAAGGAATAGATATTGAAGAGTTACAAGCCGAAACTAATGGACAATCAAATAACAATCATAAATCAAATAAACGAAAGCAACAATCAGATATACCAAACGATGATGATGAGATTACTTTAGTGAATAAACCGAAACAAGCGAAAAAATCAAAACTTGAGAATAGAAACAAAGATGATAGTGATAATAGCGGTGATAACGATAGTGATGACAATGAAAATGATGAAGAAAATGAATATAGCGAAGAGGCAGATGATAGCCAAGATGACGAAGAAGATGGTTATATGAATGATTTTGATGAGAATGATAACGATGAAAATGGCAGTGAAGAAGATGAATCTGAATCTAATGACAATTCTAATGAGGAAGATAATACTCAGGAGCCAAATGACGATGAAGAATCCGCATCTGATAGTGATAGCGCAAATGATATGAGCGATAACGTTAATACAACGCGTTCAAAACCTACACGCGATGAAATATATGGTTTTAATGCTCCAACACCTGCTTCATTAAATAAATCGAGTAAACCATTACAACTAGATAACGATAATCCTAATTCAACTGCAAGTAAATATGTTCCACCTCATCTTCGTGCTCAATTAAAATCGGCTTCTACCAACAACACCAGTTCTATTGAAAGTGGTACTAAGTCCAAATCACTGTTGAATAATGATGATATTGAATTGCAAACAAAATTAAAAGGGTTATTAAATAAATTGACTGATTCTAATATTGAACCTATTACTCAAGAAATCATATCTTTATATTCCAGTTATTCTAAAGCTATAGTTAATGATAATTTAATATCTACCATAATTTATACATGTATATCAGATAATCAATCATTAATTCAATCATTAATAATTCCAGCTGCATGCTTAATAAGTTATATTCATTTCAACTTTGAAACTAATTTAGCTTCTATGTTTATTGAACGTGTATGTATTCAATTACGTGAAACAATCAATAAGAATCAATCAAAAACCAGTTCTAATTTATTATTATTTTTAACTCATTGTTATAATTTTGAAATTAATAATCATGCTTTATTATTCTCTATATTAAAATATTTAATTGAATTAGATAAAAATACTAGTAACAACGATAATAATGGTCAAGATAATAATACTAGTAACTGGAATGAATTATGTGTAGAATTAATATTAGTAATATTACAATCATGTGGTTATAATTTACGTCGGGATGATCCTTTAGCATTAAAAGAAGTAATATTAGCAGTTCAAAATAAAAGTAAAAATAATAATGACAATAATAATAATCGTGTAAATACCATGTTAGAATTAATATATGATATTAAAAATAATAAACGTCGTAGTACTCAAACAAGTGATTTAATAATTCCATTAAAGAATTGGTTGGATAATACAGTTAAACAAAAACAAAAATTAAAAATGAAAAGTAAAAGTAAATCCTCTATTATTAATAATACTAATAATGTTGGATTACAAATAAGATCAAGTGGGGTTCATAATCAATTTACATTTGATTGGAATGATATTATTAATATTGAAAATAAAGGTAGATGGTGGTTAATTGGAGCTGCTTATAAAGGAAATAATAATAATAAAGATAATAAAACTGATAATAATGATAATGATAATAATGATACAACTATAACTGATGAAAATGGTGTAAATTTATTAAAATTGGCTTCTGAATGTGGTATGAATACTCCATTTCGTCGTTCAATATTTGTAATAATAATGAGTTCAGTAGATTATATGGATTGTTATGAAAAATTAACAAAATTATCTCATTCTAATAAAGGAGCTAATGTTAATAATGAATCTGAAATAACTCATGTAATATTATCATGTATAGCAAGAGAAAAAGTATATAATAAATATTATTTTAATTTATCATTACAATTTTTAACTCATGATAGACCTTATAGATTTGCATATCAACTACATTTTTGGAATTATTTTAAATCTGTTACTAGTAATAATAATAATAATAGTAATAATAATAATAAATTAGAGAATAGAAAAGCAGTTAATTTAGG
>JAULBW010007865.1:0-14996 GCA_032358265.1 Vaucheria bursata | reverse complement strand
AATATACCTGTTCCAGGCTGTTACTCTCTTGTGTTGTTCTCTTGTGTCCTCATCTCTAGCCTCTGCATCTTGACAGTCTTGTTTGAACACATTTATAACTGTTACCTGGTTTGATAACTCTTTTGGTGGCACATTAGTCTGTAAGATTGACTACTGCATTAAATATACTTGCTGATGTGTATACAATGAAGATCCCTTTCTAAATTATTTGCTTACACTTTTGTTATCATGACCAAATTGGAAAAGTAGAGTTTTTATATTATTATTAAGAGTCACTATATTAGAGTCTATGTGTGTATGCAGTAATCAAGGACAACAAGAAACCCAAAGAAACACACACAATCAATAATATGTTAATTCCTATTCATATGTTGCCAAGAATGAATCTTGTCAACACACTTGAAAAAGCACACTTTAAGAGAATACACTTTAGAATACACATAAAAGATGAATTAAGTCCATAGAATCACAGTTCTATAACAGATCACAGTAAAACAGATCAAATCTTAACAATTATATAGCAAACTAATTACCATCATAAAATATTGAAGGTTAGAAGTGTAGTGAACATGATTATATAGCTGCTTTTCTGAATTTTTTTTAATATGAGTAGCATTAAAACAGTAAGTGAAAATAATTTGGAAGCAAATTCAGTTCAGATAAGTGGAATTAGTGGTATCTTTTTTTCATTTAATTCTGAAATTCCGGATAAAAATCTAAGTAATCAATTTCAAAAAGGATTTGTGATCATTGCTGTTTTTCTATATTAATTCCAGAACCTTGTCCCACATGAAAGGTCACTCAAAAATTTTTGTATATTTATTTTATAATAATTAATAGTTTTTTTGTATATATTTTGTTAATATTATGATCTTTCGTTTGAGACATATGTCTGGCCTACTATTTTTAATAAACTTTTGCAAGTTACCCAAGTTGTGTTTAGCTTAAGCATTATCACAATTTACTTGATTTGTTAGGGTAGTGAAGCTTTTCACTGATTCATATTATTTTTGTGTTTGTACTGCTGTGGGTTGACCAAAGATACTGTACCACCTTCTAGGGGTCAAAATATTTCTTTTTCAGTTGGCAGGAAGAACCTTTCAATAGAATGATTCTTTTTCAATTTACTAATTATTGACCCTTTCAACGGCAGGGCGAATTCCTAGTCGTCCCACGTGGTGCACCTTGAGACTACGGATTTATGTGCCTCCTGGAAATTTCCACAATTTTTATTCGCGTATTTTTAAGATTGAATCAAATCTGAACTTTGACACAAGTTGTTAATGCAGTAATATCGGCCCTACTCTAAAAATTTTAAGATATGAATGCAAATTTTTCGGCAGGTTTCACCAGCGTTGTTCTTTCTAATGGTGGAAGCGTTGATGCTTCCTCTGTTATTCAAAACCTTGATTCGTATGTGCAGGCGTTGGTTGAATTCCACACTGCACTTTTCGGTATATACTTTATGAAAAACTGTCCCAAAGAGCTTACAGGTATACTAGTAATACCTTTATTTGTTCAGAATACACTAAAACTCATGTCAACTTCACTTGATGAGTCACTCAAAGTGTTAGAATTCATGGACACTGAAAATTTTATCTAATTTTACCTTTGAAAATTGTTATGAATCTTTCAGAAATGCGAGGTAAAATCTCTGAACAGGCAATTCTGTACAAGACATTGCATCTCAATGTTTTTGTTGAGTTAATTGATCGAGTAGTATCCTCTATGAAGTACTTTGTCCATTTGGATTGCGATACTTTTAAGAAATATCATACCGATATCCTGAACGATTCACTAGCTTGCCACGCTCGCGTTTCTGTAGTGGCGGCTATCCATATTCGTCTTGCTGAAAATATAGAAGATATTAAAAAAGAAGCGAAGGCACAAAGAATATTAGCGGAAGGAAGGTTCAAGTGAGTTTTTTTCAAAATTTTTTTACCCAAGTGTATTTTAGGGCTTTCTGCATATCTCTGTTTATACATTTAAGTGGGAAAATTTTTTATCTGCATCTTTGCTGTGGTGTGGCTAAATATAATAAAGAACAATCATACATTAGAAGTATATTTTAAAGTATATAGTAAGATGTACTCCCAAAATCGAACTATGCATATTAACTAGCAGTTCATTCTATGCGGTTCAACAATAAAATATTTTGACTTCTTAGACTGATAATGCAAATGGTAAAAATTTGCAGTTACTGTAAATCTAAGGGTAGAGATGTGAAGTATGAAAGAGTGTATGTTCGAGTATTTCTTCACGCATATTCTGATAAAATTGAAGATAATTTTTTACACTAGAGAAATATTAAAGCAAAAGTAGAGTATGTTGGCCTGATAATCAAATACTATTGAAGCTTTTCATGGTACTTTGAAATCAGGCCAATTTATTGTAGCTATGGATAATTTTATTGCTTATTACATACTAACTGATTTACTTACTTCTTCCATAACAGCACTCAGTTAATGTGGGTATTTTTACTGTTAATTATAGAAATTTTACTCTTCGGTAGCGTAGTGGACTTTCACAATTGCCATTTTAGTTGCCAAAATACGAAATGACACATTTTGACTTGAACATCTCAGGGATGAAAATAAGATCAAAGTTTCAGCTGAAAAAAGCAAAAAAGAACACGACGATATCAAAGCGAGGGCAGAAGGTGTTAAGGATAGACACGTCGCCGATGCTGCTGCTGCTGCTGCTGATGCTGCTGCTGCTGCTGGTGCTGCTGCTGCTGCTGCTGGTGCTGGTGCTGGTGCTGTTGCTGCTGCTGCTACTGGCGCTGTTGCTGCTAGTGCTGCTGGTGCTGGTGCTGCTGGTGCTGCTGCTGCTGCTGTTGCTGTTGGTGCTGGTGTTGGTGCTGGTGCTGGTGCTGCTGTTGGTGCTGCTGCTGTTGTTGGTGCTGCCTTTTTTTTACCTGCAGTTGCTGTTGTTGGAGTCATTGCTGGTATAGATTTTTTGCTCAAGAAATCTTCCTTAAAAAAAGCAGTAAGTAATAAACTCTACAGATAAAACAATGCTAAATAAGTATGATAGAAATTGAATTTTTGGAAATAATAAATATGAATTTAAAATTGGCATGAGTTTTCAGAGGGCAGGAAAAATGCAATCACATACCTTGATAATTATTTAGTTCATTATGATATCATTTTTGTTGAAAGGTAGTATTATAATAATTTCTACATATTAAAAAATTAAAATTTTATTCCAGACTATAATCCACAAAAGTTTTTTGTGAGTAAACTAAATTGATGACAGACAGTTAATGCTGATGTTTATGAATGCAGGATCATTATATGGTTTGTAATTCATGCATACATACTAGTAATATACACTTGAAAGAAAATGAAGTTAATTATCAAGATACAAAATTCAAAATCATTTTAAATCTATAAGTATGCATATTAAATGCATCATTTTCAATATGAACCTTTTAAAAAGAGTTCTAAGCTACTATATTTCAGGTATGCAATGGATTCAAATGAAATATTTCATTCTCAGCTTATTGAATAATTTTGTTCTACTTACTACCTACTTCCTAACAGCCTTATAGCTTTTAGAGTTATTTTATATCCAAAATGAAACAAAAATTATTATCATATTTCACATAAATGTTTTTCAATCAAGTGTTTATCATTGAAATATATGTATGCACATATACATCGAAAGGCAATATTATAATTTTGTTTGACAACTGAGCTATGACCATTGTTGCAGAGGAAAAAGATATAATACTTGAACTAGATAGTTGAATTTTAAGTCATTTTTGGAATGATTTGTAGGTAAAGAGTGGACATAAAGCAGTCAATGCTGCTAAACATAGCAAAGATAGAGAAATCAAGGATGCTCAAGAGAGAATAGATGCAGCAATTCAGGCCTCTAAACAGGACATACTTAAAGCGTTAGATGCTGATAGAAAGATGGGTAAAGCTCAGGAAGCCATTGATGCACTTGAAGGATCAGTAGGTTACCATTTATGTATCTGTTTTACAATTTATTTCAGTGCAACCATAAGTTTTAGCTACCTTATTATTCAAATCCTGGCTTATCGCAATGTAAAATATAGAAAACATATCCTAACCATGCTAAGTCGACATAACGTAATTCTATCAAGTTATGTGTGTGCAAGTTATGGCCTTCTCCATGGCTAAGTTGTGTTCGGAATTAGTAGACAGCATTGAAAAGTATTCACCTCCAGGAAAACTATTATGAAATTTATTTTAGCCAGCATGATCAAAAAAATGGGTGGTGTTGCACAATATTGACTGCTCTTAGTCAAACCGAGTACGCGGAAGTAAAATATTATAAAATTCACTAATGAGTTTGTGTATATTAAACTCTAAATCTGTCATCTTTTTTTATCTTTTGTTGATAATATTCCATAATATTCTTCATTTGTATTAGTATATGGAATATTTCAAATTAAATATTGGCTGCATTGTTATTTTAAACTAGACCTTTACTTGAAACTTCGTAGGTTTAGATTTATTGATTTATAGAGTATGTTCAGGTTAGTTTATAAATAAGGCATGGGCACGATTAGCTCAGTTGGCCAGATAATTTCATTTTGATGGGCTAGTTGATCGGTCAGTTAAAATTTGCAAGGTATGCTTTTTGGGTATTTTTATGTTGTTTTTGCATTAGTACATTTTGTGTGGAGGTGGTAGACACCTTCTACTTTTTCTGTTGAAAGTCATGTAATCTATTTTATGCTATCACTATTCATTTTTTATTGCATTATTTTTTCATACAACTCCACAGGAAAAGCTATTGAAGCATTTGGCACATTTGTTGGTGAAATTGCACGAAATCTCAATATTTTTCATGGTGAAACTTTGGAGTTCAAAGATCGTGCAAACGGAAGAAATGCATTAGAACTTAAATATGAAATGATGCAAGGAGTGGCAAAGGAAATTATTGAGAAATGTAGGGAGTTCCAAGGAATTGCTCCTATTATACAGGAAAAGCTATCATTTTTAGATACTCTAAGTAACATGGAAATTGTAGAGGTAAGTTGTAAAACCAGTATATGGAGTCAATCGGTTTATTGTGTGCACATGTATTGTCATATTCAAATAGTTTTCAACCGTTAATTTTAATGCAACTGATATAGCCTTTACTTGGCTTCACTTTTGTTGCAGTATATATACAAAGCAAACATCTTGGAAATTTTTTCATGCTTTTTCAAGGAGGCAATACTTGAGATACCTACCTACCTTGTATTCATTTTTCAACAAAATGATTTTATACAACTTGATGAAAAGTTATTGGCATAGATAAAACATGTTGAAAAATGTTATACATAATATTTGAACAAATTAATTCGATGCATCATGTTTTTTAAGTCTTTGATCAATTCATACTTCTTGCTTACTTTATTTGACAGGAATGGCTGACTGCTGAAAGTCAACATTTGAAGCTCTCAGAGAGCTTAATTGAAGGCGATGATAGTTCGGGAACAAGGCATGATTTTCTGCAGAGACGTCAGCGTAGATAAAGAATATTAGGAAACTCATGTTGTTGCGCTGTTACCAAATACTAAGTTTTTTGTTAAGTTCACTAAAATGTGTTTATTTGCATTGCTTTTGAAGATTATATACGTATTATATAATAATTGAAATATATGATAAGTTTATTTGCTATATAGCAATGCGATTCCGTTCTATACATTCTTGCATACTTAAATTCAATGAATCAATAATAGCACAAAAAGTATTTGTTAAAGATCATTTTCAGTAACAATAGTAGGCAGATTGTTCAAATTTAATGATAAGGCGGCGATTGCTCAAATATGTACAAAAGGATGTAAATGTGCACTTAAAATCCTGCTGTAATTACATCAAACTTTTTTTTGCTTAAAAGTAGTGCATTGTGATATTTGTTAATTCATCAACAAACTAATTATGAGATCAAATAAATATACTTTGAACTTCTACAAATTAATTGTACAAAAATGAAAATTCACTTTTGTTGTTACATAAACTGATAAGTTTCAAATGTTATAAACTCACAAGAATAAATGCAAATATGATCATGAGAAAACATTATCAAGAAAAAGAGACAAAAATATATAAATGTATTCCAACTGCATGTCAAACCAAATCTCAACACGAAAAACAAAATTAGTAGGATTCAGCTGCAGTTATTGTGAAAAATTTTAAATACTTATTTAAGGCTATCTATGTTTGCATATCTGTAAAACATAAAAGATAATTAATATTGGTTGAGAATGTCTGAAACTTGTTATCAAAACGTGTCAACGGAAAAAAAACAAAACTAAGAAGGCAAGAGTATAAACAGAACAAGTTCAAAATTCTGAATCTCCACAGAGAATTTGAGCACAAAAAAAGAAGTTAACAGGAAACACGTATTATTAAATGCTGTTTCCGTCAATGAAGCAGAAACAACATAATACAAAATAGACTATATGAACTAAGTTGAATTAAGTGTGCATCTAGACTACTACTCTTACTACTAACAATGTAGTACTAATTATGAATATTTACTATAAAACATACAAGGCGTTTGTCCCAGTACTGAAATAGGTTAGAGCTATTGCTGGATTCAAATCTGTGTTACTATATCTGCTTAAGTCCTAACAGAGAATACTTTCAATATTTTACTGAGATGGCATGATTATTTTGGTATTTTATAAGTTTGCTTTGGCAATCAATGTTTCTTTCATCAATGAATTGAAAATTAAAGCAAAAAATAGATTCCAAGATGCTTGTAAATAGATTGAGGAATTATTGTAATTCTGAAGTTTTATATGCTCCTTGATATGATAAATAAATTTCCTGCCAGATTCTTTACTCTGCAATGTGGCATCAAGATTTGCAAAGGAAGAAAAGGATTAAGGAAACAAGAAAGAAGAGAACAAAAAAGATGGATTAACAGCAAGAAAGAGAATGAGAGAAAGAAAGGAATGCAAGTGTATTGACTTTTATATACATGTGAGTAGAGAGGCGTGTGTTTCCACTAATGGTAGTAAAACGTAAAGATGAAATATAAGAAAATAATTAATGACTAGCTTGAACTTGATGACTAGCATCATTCCTATTGGCTGATCTGTGAAAAATTATCAGAACAATTTTCCTATTGGCTAATCTGTGAAGAGATATCAGAATAAAATCCCCATTGGATGATTTTATGAAGAGTCACCTAAATATATGAAATAAAACAAAGTATAGGACATTCTGGAACATGTGGATCTAAGGCATTGTTTAAGTCATAACATGTGGTCTTTAAAATAGAATGATGGATATGAAATGAATCAATGCTTTAAATATTTGATTGATACATTACAGGTTTTTAAAGTACATGCAAATATGTCTATGTTGAATTGGTATTCTCAATAATTAAATCACGTCAAAGAAATTTGGAAACCTTTGTGCAACATAATGTAGAAGTTAATATTGCATGAAATGTTGTGAACATTTTTTATTACCCCAGCTCTATGTCTCAATCAAAGGGTAAGCGTCAAGACTTGTAAAGAAAGGAAAAAGGATCAAAGAAACAAGATTGGAACAAGGAAGATGGATAGCAGCAAAAGAGGGAACAAGAGAAATACTGAAATGCAAGTGTATTGACTTATGTGTAAATGTGAATGTGTATATGTTTGTATTTCCACTAATGACAAGAAAACAGAAAGATGAAATATATAAAAGAATAGTTGATGACCAGCTTGAACTTGATGACTAGCCTCATTCCCATTTGCTGATTTGTGGAAAGTCATCTAAAATAAAAACAAATTCGCATTGGCTGGTCAGTGAAGAGTCATCAGAATAATTTCCCATTGGCTAATCTATGAAAGGTTATCAAAGTAAGAATGGAACAAAATCCCCAATGGCTGTTTTCATGAAGAGTCACAAAAATAAGAATAGAATAGTATCCCATTGGCTGCTTTTGTGAAGAGTCATCAGAATATATGAAACAGAACATAAAGTATAGAATATTTTGGAACATGCGGACCTAAGACATTGTTGTAGTCATGACAGTAAGAATTATGGAAATACAATCCAAATATATTGTTTTCAACTAAACCACAAAGTTTAGTGCAGTTATTCACTTGATACAAAAGCCTTGGGTCAAGGTAGAAAAGCTACACTATTAATCTTTGAAACTATATGATTCTTATATTATAAAAGTAAAAGATTATTATAAAATTAAGACATTACAGTCAAGCTCTGCAAAGATCTCAGTATTTACATTTTAAATGCCCAAATTTAATTTTCAATAAATTTTTCCTTTTTTTGCTACCAACATTACAAATGATAAAAGCTCAACATTAACATAAAAATTTGTCAAAAAAATTATGTTAGACTGACTTGCCTGCATAATGAATTGAATATGCACTGTAAAGCTGAAGTAATGGGTTTGTGAATACAAATATACCGGTAAACAGGGCAAACATTGAATAGATATTAATTTACATCAAAATAGTGCTCCTTTTATTTATGGTCTTGTTTCATTCAAACTTGCAACATGTTGGTATACAGTTTTTCATCCATTTTTTCTTTATTACAAAAATTGGAAACAAGGTTATTGGCACTTACATACCACATATAGCATTGATATTTGAAAGATAATTATTGAACTTCTGCAGTAATTTGTTGAACTATATTTCAGAATTGATTGGAAAAATGTTCATGAAATAACAAATGATTTTTATAAATATTAAAGCCAGCATTTTTTTCAAGATTAAGACATGCTAACTAGAAGTTAGGAACTATCTTTTTAAGGAGTTAATTTTTATATTGGTGGAGTTCTAAGTTTTGAGATAAGTTGTTGTTCTGTAGATTGAAGTATGGTGATGGGCTATGGTGGCAGATTAGGAATATGATTTGTATGTTGCAGTGAAGCATATGCACTTCCAGCAGTACAATTGTGTTTGCATAAAATATACTTTCTTGCTGTTTTTCATCTTGCTTGTTTTACATATTCATAACAGTCTACTGGAAGTAACATTACTGGTAGTTCAGCGCTTCTCAGTTTCCATATTCATGCTCCCATTCCTAAGTTCTAGTATCATTTTCTGCTTGGATTTGTTTTCTCCTGTGACCTTCTTTTCTGTCTGGCATAAGTTCCTTGTTTTGTTCTTCATTTTTTATCTGTTTGGCATCTTTCTTTTTTATTCCTTTTCACTTGCCTCTTGTATTCTTGCTTGGATCTTTAGACTTGACTGTTTGATTTATTTCCTTCTGATAAATGTTTTCTAATTAGGAAAGGCTGACTAAAGTCTCTGGTAATTCAAGGCTCCTAGATCTTTTTACCTCTAACTGTAGCAGCAACGGGCCTCCGTGCCTTAGCCACCCAATTTTGAAAGGGTTGTTAGAAGGAAGTGAATAGAGACAACCCTGATTGAGTGCCTTACACCAAATAGAAAATTTAATTTGAAACAATTATTATCGATCAAGTTCCTAGGTTTAGAGTCTTAAGTCATGTTATATAACCTTACCAACAAACAGCTGAATAACTTAATTGAGCAGTTACAACCAGCAAATGAATTAATTGCACAACTCCATCAGGAGTAAGTTAATGTTGAACTAGAACTGAGAAAAGCTTGCAAATTTCCTAATCATCAACATATAGTACTGCAAAATGCTGGACAAAGAGAACTTAAAGTTGATGCTCTGGCACAATTCTTTGGCAATAGGAATCAAACTGAGACCTTTCTTACCCAACTAGAACTATACTTTTAACTTCAAACTTCTTGCTTTCCTAATGACCGCTTTAAGATACTTTTTGCAGTCAGTTACATAAAGGGTATGGCATTCAACTGAGCCCTCCCATATTTTCGTGCTGATTATGCCATTCTGTTCAACTATGAACAATTCATTGAAAGTTTTAGGATCACCTTTGACAATGTTAATAGACCTCAACAAGCAACAAGAGAGCTATTAGAACGTAAACAAGGTTAACAATCTGTAGTGTTGCATATTGCAAATTTTCAGCACTTGAGGTTAAATTCAAACTAGTGCAACACTGCCCCATTGATAGACATGTTTGGTGAAGACCCAAGTATAGAAATAAAGCTGTTCCTTTGTAACTATGAACAGCCTGCATTGCTAGCTGAGTTTTTTAAATTAATCTCTTGCATTGACAACAGACACTTGGAGTTTTGTCAGGAGTTCAACACATCTCATGCCTTTGCAAGACCTGCACCTGTCATGAATAATGGTGTAGAAGATATGATCATAGGGACTATACAACGTCATGGTCCCTTGAGCTCTTAGGAACAACAAAGAAGAATGAGTGAGAAATGGTGTTTGTATTATGGTGAGGATAGACATATTATTTCTTTCTGCCCTAAGCAGCTTAAAACACCTACAGATCAAAACTTGATCGGCATAACATCTCAAATTGGTAAACAGCATCCATGTTTGTGTAGAACATATAATTGAAGGGCAAGGGGTCATGCCAGTAAATGCTTTAGTTGACTCAGGTGCAGATTACTTATTGGCGGATGTGCAGTTCTTTCAGCCTCTTCAGATTTTATCTCAGCTTTAGGATAAACCTGTGACTTACAAAAATATTGAAGGAAAATGTTAGTACTGCATTAATAATTGCTATATATGTGAATATTTTGTATGTGCAGCTGGGTCATTCTTATTGGGCAGCTTTTATTCAATATGTAAATTAGGTTTTTGTATTTTAGTTGTTCCAAATTGAGGGGCTACTTCATTTTGCTTATTCTTTAAACTATCTCTCAAAATATCTATTGTGCATTTAGGCTTCCAAACAGTTCCATACATAATGTATTGCTGTATTTTGGTCTTTGTTTTTCATTTGCTTGGTTTTATTCCAAATCTTGAAAGTTGCTTCTGATTGCTTTGAACCCCATTCCTGACTGTTCCTGACAGAAAACCTCTATTGTCTGGTACAATTCATTGCTCTGTAAAATTGGAATTGAGAAACAAGCAAGTTACATTTACTCACACATTCTATGTTCTACAATCAGCTGTCTCTCCTATCATTCTGGGTATGGGCTGACTGAAGAAATATGATCCACATATCAACTGGACTACTCTTTGTATTGAAATTGCTGTTAAAAATGAAAAGAAAAATCCAAAAGTTACCATACATTTTAAACCAATGAAATTATCTAGTAAATGTAGTGTGGAGAGCAAATTGCTACGAGTTGATAATCCAGCTGAAAGTATACTTGAAGAAATTCATACTTCATTTCTAGCCAATCAACAAAAAAAATTTTGAGACCTGTACCAGCCCAGTATCATAAATTTGCATTTGTCTATTTGAAAAAATTTGCCAATATATTACTAAAACATTGTAAGTTTGACATTGGCATTGATATTCAAGCCAGAAAAAGATGTAATATGATCCAATATATCCATTTTCAGAGTCTCAACTAAAAGCACTTTGTATTTATTTGGTTGATCAATTGAAGAAATGGTTCATTTGAGCTTCAAAGTCTCCTACAAATGCACCTATATTTTTTGTGGAGAAAAAGAGTGGGGATTTATGCCTGGTAATTGGCTAGCATGGTCTCAATTTGATAATGGATAAAAATAGATATGCTCTTCCTTTGACCTACAAGTTGCTATGTCAATTTGCAAATTCTCAAGTTTTCACAAAAATTGACTTATGAGGAGCTTACAACTTAGTATGTATTTGCAAAGGACATGAACGGAACACTACATTTTGCTGCAGATTTAGACACTTTGGATATTTAGCAATGCAGTTCAAATTGACTGATGCACCTGCTATATTTCAGAATATGATGAATGTAATCTTCTTTGACTATTTGGATCAGTTTTGTGTTGTTTATCTTGATTACATCCTCATATATTCAGAAAACCTTGAAAAACATATACAACATGTATCTACTGTATTTAAATGTTTAGCAAAGAACTCTTTTCATGCAAAGTTGGAAAAGTGCAAATTTTCAGTTGCTAAGGTAAATTTTCTTGGATATATCATCTTCAATTCGGGTACTTCTGAAGATCCAAAGAGAATTGGGAGTATTCAAGCTTGGCCCATTCCAACTAATGTCAAATTTCTTCAGTTTTTTTAGGATTTACTAAATTTTGCTGCATGTTTATACCACAGTATCCAAATGTCATCATGCATATGTTATGACTGTTCAAGAAAGACCAGAAGTTTAGTTGGGATTAAGATTGCTAATTATTGTTTACAAATTGAAATCTGATTTTAGTTCAACACTGCTATTACAACATGCTGATACAACCAGACCATTTGTAGTCAAAACCGATGCATAGGATTTTGCTATTGATGGGATTTTCTTTTAAGACTTTGATGGCAAGACACATCCAGTTGCATATTATTCACAGAAGTTAGCTGTACCCAAAATTAATTATGAGGTACATGATAATGAATTTCTTGCTATTGTTGCTTGTTTCAACCAATAGAAACCTTTTTTTGTTCAGTAATGCTGAGCCCGTTCAAGTCTTCACGAATCATCAAAACCTGTTACACTTTTCATCTTCTAAGAAGTTAAATTGATAAATCCGCTGGCCTCTGTTCCTTTGTGATTTTAGTTATCAGATTATTTTCTGTCTTGGTAAAGAAAGAGCAAAACTTAATGCCTTGAATTGAAGACAAGATTATCAATTGCAGAACTTTGATGATCAGGTACAAGGCCAAAACCAAGTCCTTTTACCCATGGAACAATATCTTACAGGTGTTACCAAAGAACATAATCAGCCGTTTTTATTAGATTGAATTAAATTTGCTTAAGCCATGGGTGATGAAATTCTGGAGCAAAAAAAGCAGAATTTTTGAGTAAAAATGAGCATATCATGTGTTATGGATGAAAAATTATACTGAAAGAGTTACACACTGAAACCCTCAGAACTGGCCATGATTTCCTAATTCCTGGACATACTGGAATTTGGAAGACTTTTAAGTTGACTTCAAAGGAATTTTGGTGGGCTACAATGCAGAAGGACATAATAACTTATATTGAATTGTCATGTTTGCACCTGGTCAAAGTCTGCACACATGAAACCAGCAGATCTTTTACACCCATTGCCAGTTCCTCCTAGACCATGGTATTCAATCTCCACAGACTTTATAGTTGATCTTTGACCTACTCAAGGTAAAGATTCAATTTTAGGAATTGTGAACAGATTCTCAGAAATGGCTCATTTAATTGGCTGTACAAAAAACATCCCTTTATCTCAGTTGGCTAATCTATTGCTCTGTCATATCATTTGCCTTTATGGTACCTCATACAATATTGTTTTTGATTGGGGATCTGTATTTGTATCTCAATTTTGGTCCTCATTACTAAAAAATTACAGCATAACTTTGAACATATTGACTGCATATCATCCACAATCTGATGGTCAGGCTGAGCAGGTAAATAAAGTGTCGGAGCAATATTTGTGGACATGTTCCAACTTTAAAAATAATTTAATTAGTTTGACAATCTTCTATAAGCTGAGCTATGTTTAAATTCATATCATCCTATGTCTATTGATATCAGTCCAATAAAGGCTAATTATGGATTTGACTTCCCTGTGTATTGGTCTACTGAAATTGTTCCTAAGCCTTTCCTAACTTTACATTGTTACTTATCAGATTTAAAAAATTTCATCTTGCATCTTTGTCTTGAATTAGAACACACAAAAGATACTGCAAAGTGCTTTGCAGGTGGTAAACATCATTTGAAGATTAAGAGAAGGAAAAAATGGTCTTTCTAGATAGACATCTTATTAAAACCAGAGGACCCTTTATTAAGCTAGATTGAAAGAAATTAGGACATTTTAAGATCATCAAAAAGTAAACCCAGTGTCCTACAAACTGCAGCTTCTATACTCAATAAAAAGTCTTTACAGCGTTTTTCATGTGTCCCTTTTACATCCTACTAAAAGTACATACAGCAGGCTATTAGAACAACGCCTGCCCCTTGTTACTTTAGATTGGAAAGACAATTACAATGAAGTTAAAGATATCCTAGATGCAGAACATGAGAAAGGAAAGTAGAAATTCTTAGTATCCTGGAAAGGGTATTCAGCTAGTATTAACAGTTTGGAATTGGGAAAAAATTTATTGAACTGCGAGTACTTGGTTCAGGATTTTAAGACCCGTTATATTTCAATACTAGAGTCTACAGCTAGAAGAGCATCTGTTAGGAATTAACTCCTGAAGGAGTTAATTTCATGTTATAGCTGTAGAAATCTAAGTTTTATGAGGAGTCATTGTTCTCCATATTGGACTGTAGTGATGGGCTAGAGTGACAGATTAGGAATATAACTTACGTGTTGCTGTGAAGTATACTTACTTTCAGTAGCACAATTTTATTTGCAGAAAATAAACTCATTGTTGTAATTTTTCATCTTGCTTGTTTTGCTTGTGCATTCATAACATTGGACAAATATATAATTTGAAAATGTTTTACATGAAGTAATAGCCAATACATATTTTTAATTGAAATAACATAGCAATCAGTTTGCAAGCACACATCAAGTACTTTGCTTGATTTAAAAGAGTAACATGCTTTTTTCATAATTGAATGACAAAAAACTAGGTTATTAATACTTAAGCATAAAAAAGTAAATTAATTGCAAAAATACAAATCCAACTATACAAATGAATAAATTATCATGGGTTCCTTTGCATACATAAAGATTTACTGCTTTCTTTTCTAAGCTACAAAGAAATGAAAATATTAAGCAAAATAATAGCAAAAAAATTTGTTCATGTATCAGACCCTCTAAACACAGCACAATGCAATAATATAAAAACATTGGTCAACTGATGGTGTTAAAATAAAAAAAATTTTACAATACTTTTCAAAGGATTTTTTTGTAGTTATTTGCATTCTTCATCCTTTATCCACTGTGCACATTATATTTATTCTGAAGTATAGATTTTTACAAAATATGGTATTAAATTTTTTCCAATTAAACAAGTTGTCAGGATCTGATCTGTTTTGCCGTGATCTGTTATTGAACTGTGACTCTATCAACTTAATTCGTCTAATATGTGTATTCTTGTAAAGTACGTTCTCA
>JAULBW010007854.1:0-15003 GCA_032358265.1 Vaucheria bursata | reverse complement strand
AAAAATACCCAGGCATCAGTGAAATGGGCAAGTAACTTGTGAACTAAGGGCAATGGGTATCTGCTCTTAACTGTAACAACATTTATGTCAGGAACTGGATAATTAAACGTATCAACAGAAAAAGGTTAGAACGAACCAGGCAAAAGTATACACAGAACAAGGACAAAATTCTAAATATCTGTGAGGAACTTTAGTGCAAAGCAAGGAAAGGTTGACAGGAAACATGTATTATTCAATGCTACTGTTTCTGCCACTGAGCATAATCAATAAAATACAAAATAAACTACACAAATTTAGTCAAACTATACTAGCATCTAGACTAGATCCAGACTACTATTGTTACTACTATCAATGTAGTGCTAATTGTGAATATTTGTCAGGAATTAACTTTTATTAGAAGTTAATTCCTTTTTCAAATTTAGCTGCAGATGTTCCTATTAGGAACATTCTTTAGTTTTATGCTAGTCACATTCTCAATAAGTGGCTAGTTATACAATAGATCAAAAATTAGTAATGTTGTGTTGGAAAAGTGTAGTTACTTTCCACAATGCAGGTCGAGATATAATGTACACTTGAGCTGTTACTCTCTTGCAATGTTTGCCTGTCTTATTGTGTGTCACAGTAATATTTACTTCAACATGCAACAATGTATTTGTCCCAGTACTGTAAGAGTTAAGAACCATTGCTTGATGTAAACCCGTGTGACTATATCTACTTAAGTCCTAACAGTTCCCCCCCTAGTCGCACATTCTACTTGATTAAGGTAATGTTGATCAAATTGTTCCACAGCTTCTTCACAATTAAGGTTTTCTTGTGGTTTTCAAGAATTTTCTTCAGGCCTGTAACCTTTCCAAGATGCAAGATACTCAAGCTTCCCACGAGTTTTCTTAGCATCCAGGATGTTCTCAACTTCATAATAATTGCCAGTATTGTCAATGATAATAGGGGGTGGCTTTTTCTGGATACATCCAGAACTCTTGGGTCCTCTACTCCTACAGAGTAGTAATATATGAATAACATTATGAACTATATTCATAGAAACAGGTAATTGAAGCATGTAAGCTACAGTATTAATCTTAGCTATTATTTTGTAAGGTCCTATTAGCTTCCAATCAAGTTTTGGACATGGTCGCATGGTCTTAATATTTTGATAGCTAAGGTAGACATAATCTCTAACTTTACATTCTTCAAGTCATCTCTTTTTGTCAGCAAATTCTTTTGATTCAGTATTGGCTAAACTCAACTCTTGCCTACTTATATTGATGTTTCCAATTAAGTTTTGCAAGAAATCCTCCAAAACAGGTGAGGAATCTGGAACAAGTTTGCAAGAGATGTCCAATGGGGATTTAAAACCATAATTAGCATAAAATGGATACATCTTAATGGACAAACAAAATTGCAAATTATATGCCAATTTGGCCAATGGTAAATTCCGGATCCAATTACATTGAAGATAATCTGCAAACATCCTCAAATATTATTCTAGACATTGGTTGACTCTTTCTGTCTGCCCATCAGATTGAGGATGATGAGTGCTAGAAAGACTCTGATTAATACTCAATATTTTCATTATGGAATTCCAAATTTGAGAAATAAATACAGAACCTTAATCGGATATAATGTCTTGAGGTAAATTGTGTAATCTGAACATATTACCTACAAATAACTCAGCTAATCAAGTTGAATTCAAGGTCTTGGCACATGGTATAAAATGTGCCATTTTAGCGAAACGGTCAACAACTAAAATTGAATCAAACTCCTTGACAGGGGGCAAATCGGTAACTAAATCCATCAAAATAGAACACCAGGGTCTCTCAGAAATGACCAAAGAATGTAATAAGCTGGCTGGTTTCCTTCTTATTGACTCGGATTGGATATAGGTATCACAAGACTAAACATACAGATTACAGTCTCTATGGCAGGTCTCTCACCTATAGTTTTTACTCAATAGCTCAAAAGTCTTCCTATAACCAGAATGACCTGATAAAACCAAATCATGACAAGTTTTCAAAATTTCTATTTGTAACTCTTTAGGGACTACTATTCGTTCCCGGAACATCAAGCAATCTTCAACCTCTTTAAACTCAAATTGTCCACAGTACTCTTCAACCATTGGATCTTCTTTCTGAGCTAGTATTATCCAATCCAAAAGTGAATATGACTCTTTATCACTTGTAGTTAAACAAATCAAAATATCTCTCTAGGCAGTAGCACTTGACTTTGAGCATTTACTCATTCATCCTGAGGACTAAGGGTATAATCGGGTTGCCAGCTTAAGGCATTAGGCTTCTCTCCCTCTTTACTGGCATGGTAAACAATCTTAGTTAAACTTGGATAAGAACAAAGACCAATGAGCTTGGCATCTATTAAGCTTCTTAGCTTCAGAAAAATAGAGCCAATTTCTATGATCAGTATAGACAATAATAGGGTCAAAGATACTTAACAAAACCAGTCTCCATTGACAAAAGTTTACAATAATTGCCAACAATTCCCTATCGTGGATCTCATAGTTTATTTCAGCTGAAGTCATTTTTCTGAAATAGAAATCTACAGGACAGAGGATATCATTATGATACTGTGAAAGGATACCTCCTAGTGTAAAATTGGATGCATCAGTTTCTATCACAAAAGGTTTTGATGTATCAGGATGCTTTAACAATGAAGCAGATGCAAAAGCCTCTTTCAACCTTCAAAATGCTTCTAAACATTGATCAGACCAAACAAACTCCACATTTTTCTTTAATAAATTGAACAAAGGTAATGCAATCTTTGTATGATAGGCTATAAATACATGATAAAAATTGGTAAAGCCTAAAGAGGATTGTAACTCCTTAACATTAGCTGGAGTCGGCCAAGCTCAAATACTTGTCACCCTCTGATCCATAGCAATACCCGTATCTGAAATGGTATACCCCAAGAAATCAACTTTCCTCACGGCAAATGCACATTTCTCCAATTTAGCACATAAATGATTTTCTCTCAGTTTTGATAGAACTTTCTTAAAATGGATTGCATGTTCTTCAGAATTTTTGGAAGAAATCAGTATGTCATCTAGGTATACAATGCAGAAGATATCCAAATACTCACAAATGATGTCATTCATAAGACATTGAAATATGGCAGGTGCATTGGTAAGACCAAAAGGCATTATTTTATATTCATAATGACCAAATCTACAACAAAAAGTGATTTTCCACTCATCCCCCTCATGGATTCATACTAAGTTATAGGCATCTCAAATATTAATCTTTGAAAATACCTTAGCATGAGCAAGTCTATTTAACATTTTATTAATTAGCAGAAGAGGATAGCAATTCTTCACTTACATTATTCAAAGCTTGATAGTCTATAATAGGACACAGTTTGCCATTTTTCTTTTTTACAAAAAACAAGGGGGCCCCAGCTGGGGAAGTTAAAGGTCTAATAAAGCCTTTAGCTAGTCAATTGTCTAGATATTTGCAAAGCATTTCTAACTTGAGGTCTGATAGGGAGTAAATAGGTCCCCAAGGAATTTTACAATTGTCTTGAAGGGTGATAGCTATATCATACTTTTGATACTCAGGCAGTAATTCAGATTTGTGCTTAGAAAAAACTAAACTGAATTTATGATACGCTTCAGGCAGAATCCTATGAATTTCCTCTAATTCCTCATCCTCTGATTGAAATTGATCATCTAATTCTTCTGCTGGGTTATAAATTTGCATATTCTTCTCTTCTGTATCTTGAGTAATAGTCTACCCTATAACTTTAGAAGATATATCTAGTATCTGATCCTTTTCATCCGGAAATGATAATTGTAGTAGTTCCCAATCAATACTAGGATTAAATTTTTGTAACCAATCAAGACCCAGGACTGGAGATGTGCAAGGAGTATTAAGAATATATAATTTGTGATCAAGTAACTTGTTAATCCTTAAACTGTAATTTACATACAAATCTGAAGTACCTGATAGCAGCACATGCCCATCAATGACTTCAAAAGATATTGGAAAGCTCAGCTGCTGCTCTTTTAGCTTAAGCTCCTTAACTAATGCTCTATCTATCAAAGTGCAATCCACTCCAGAATCCACAGAGGCTAAGATATCTGCAAGTAACCCATCTGTTAGAACAAGCTGTACAGGTACATATAAACGGATCATCTTGTTTTCTTTTAAGGTGGTGCCAAACATACTATGATTATTTAACAGGTCTGATTTAGGGCTGACATTCCCACTTGATGGCTGCCCTGGCACCATCAAGTGTTGAAGTTTTTTAGTGATGAAGGCCAAATTGAACAGGACTACTTTATGACCTTCCAACCCGCAATATAGACAGAGCTGATTCTTCAATCTTATTTGCTTCTTTTCAGATGATAAAGGCCCACGGGATTGAGTACTTTCCACAATCATAGCATCAGGATTATAAACAGTGTTTGTGACAATAGACGGTTTTGTTATGTTCAAATTTGCAGGTGTATTATGGGGTACAAAACCCATTTTTTTCTCTTGTCTCCATTCAAAAAGTTGATTATCGATTTGGATAGCAAGAGTGTAGTACTCTTCAATAGTATTAGGAAGGTTAAATTTAAAAATTTCATCCTTAACTTCATCTAATAAAGCCTGGTAAAATATGGGGAAAAGTGACTCATTTGACCACTGAATTTCCATGGCTAAACGCTGGAAATTGGCTACCAAAGCTGATACTGAATGGTTTCTTTGCCAAACTGATAAGAGTTCTTGTTCTGCAATTCTTTTTTGATCTGTATCTCCAAATGCCAACAAAAAATGAGTTTCAAATTCATCAAAGTCCTGAAGTATGGAATGTTCATTCTCTAAAAATGGAGCAATCCAATCAAAAGCAAGATCACAAAGAAATGATACAGTATAAATTATATGCACAGAATGAGATTCGAAATGACTCAGTCGGGTGCAAAAAATATTTTGTAGCTGAAGTAAAAAAGAATGAGATTTCCTTCGGTCTCCTCTAAAAAAATCTGGGTCCACAACTTTTGGTTCCTTGCAATCCGAGCAGGAGATGATGATATATTTGATGAAGAAGCCAGTTGTTTGGTCAGCCATTCCAGTTGCTGCTGTTGTAATTTTATGGTATCTTGCATTGTAGCAAACTACTGAAGAATCTGATCCAAATTTATTTTTGGCGGAAAACTGTCAGGAACTGGTTAATTGAACGTGTTGAGGCAAAAAGGCCAGAACTAAATTGGCAAAGGTGTACACAGAACAAGGACAAAATTCTAAATATCCCTGAAGAATTTTAGCACAAAACAAGAAAAGGTTAACAGGAAACACATATTATTAAACGCTGTTGTTTCTGCCACTGAGCGGAAACAACACAATACAAAATAAACTACACGAATTAAGTCGAATTATACTAGCACCCGGACTGCTACTGTTACTACTATCAATGTACTACTAATTGTGAATATTTACTACAACACATACAACAATGCATTTGTCCCAGCACTGGAAGAGTTAAGAACCGTTGCTTGATTCAAACCCGTGTGACTATATCTAGTTAAGTCCTAACATTAGCCCTAATTACTTAGAATCAGCTGATATGCTTAGGGTTCGTAACAGTTTGAACTGAAATGCAAAAAAGCGACCTTGATATCAATTAAAATGAAACAATTGGTCAAGTTCAAATTAACTTGTCTACTTTGATCCCAGGCTTGAGTCCCTAGCAATGGGACATGCTAAATTTTGCAAATATTTTTTTGAAAAAAATAATTTTTTGTTCATATTTCAAAACTTAAAATCTTTCGATTTCATGACTGTCCAGTCAGACAATACCTTCAAAGGTTACGTTAATGGTTTTATTTAAGGTTATTTAAAAATTATGACAGATACTGCTAGTGACTAAAATTTTCAAACACGAAGAGGACTATTGATTCATTTGGCCGATTGCGTCAAAGGTCTGAGGTGTAACACATCAGAATTATTTGTTGTAATTTTTCCGCATTCAAGAAAAGCTCAAATTGATTTTTCGTGGAAGTTTAATTTGAACTAATGCTCGACAATGCTCCTGATGCAATTGGTGATAAAAAACGCCAACCGTCAAAATTTCAGCGCAAAAAGAAGAAGGCTCAATCTTATACAGCATTAGAAGGAGAGAGCAATTCTTTAAAAGACGAGCTGCCAAATCCGAAAATCGTGAAGGCTGTAAGTAACTGCTTATTTAAATTTTGTTGGCATCTTTCTGTTGAAATTTAAATTAAATTACGTGAAAGTTTGGAAAAGAAGTAATGCCAATTGATGAACATTGTTTTATTTGAAAAGTATATTTTTATGGGCCAGTGCTAATATCTTAGCCGACGATTAATCTCTTGAATTCCGAAAATTTAGACATTTTATTCACTTGTATATTCAGATAAAAAATGCTTGAATCTATGGTTTAATCGCTCTATGCCATATATATAAGCATCGAGCTTATATCGTCTATTTTTCACTGCAGTATTAGAGTTTTTAAAAGTGTTGCATAAAAATATAATGAACTTATCAGTTTTTCTTGAAAAAAGGCATTTTTCCGTTATACCAAAATTAAAATTTACTGTTGTCCAGCTGACTCATTCAACTTCATTGTTTTCCTTCCTTTGAAACTAAAGTTCTATGCATAACATGTGAGTAGCTATTCACATGAATAAACGTTTTTTTGTCGATTTTTGTACAATTCAAATGGATCATTCTAGGACAAGGCAGTATCTCATCCACCAAAAGCATTTCATGTCGTTGGAAATCCAAATTATGCTGAAGAAGGCCATACTGAAGCTGTCGATATTCCAGTTGTCTTGAATGACTGGGCATCTGAAAGCGACGCAGGATATTTTGGAGTGCTATGTGCTGTTAAAAATCAGGTTATTCTTTGTTAAATTTCATGCATTAGAATTTATATCATGCATTACAAGCTTAGCAATTCAATATTCGACTATTTATTTGTTGGATTTGAATTAAGTATGCTCTGTAAGGTAAATGCAGGTCAGAACCTCGAAAAATAGTGCATGAAAATTAAATTTGGTAAGTTTTTACTTGATGGGGAATTTTTAACCTTGTTTACATTCAAATCTTCTTTCAGTGATGATTTACTTTTTGTTATTAAAATTCTTTTTGTTCAGTGGAATGTTCTACGTGTGCACTTCAATATTAAATTGAAATTTTTTAATTTAATTTGATGATATATTTAAAATACAAACTTTTGATTTAATGAAATTTGAATTGAATTGTGTCCCATGCCTTTTCCTTTGAATATCTCTCCATGTACATGCGTGTCACATACGTAAATTATTCTGTACAAAATTTTTTGTAAAATGTGAATATGTCAATTTTATATAAATATGCAACGAGACTTTTTTGGATTAATTGTATTGCAACTAATATTAAAAAAATATATATCATTACTTAAAATGGGATGGAAATTCACCTTAGTCAAGTCAGGACCAGAAGGGCAGGATAGTCCTAACTTTGAGCAGATTTAGTAGTATTTATTCTGAATGCGTAGTTGCGAACATCACATTTCATTATTGATGTTACTGTATTATTTAAATTAATTTCTATAATAATGATTTGGCCCGGGGGGGGGGGGACGATTAAGGAATCGTTATGTTAGCTTGTATTTTTCTTGTTCAAGTGTGCCATTTCTTGAACTTTAAATTTCATTATTACATACAGAACTTTACTTTTATATAGAATTTTTTGAAAAATATTATTATATTAACTCCAATATATTGAATGGCCAAAAATGGTTCTGTTCGAAAATTCAAAACTGATATAATGACTGATTTTGTTTTTTTAGACTGGAGTTCTTTCTATTCGAACACACATTAAACTCCAAGGAAAACTAAATCAAAAACAAATTTTAATCTCTGGGGAAGATATTTCGAGTGTACGCGCTGCAAGCATGCTCTTAAATTCCCATATGCGCTGTCAGATTTCATTGAAAAACTTGCAAAACCGGTCTAAAACGAGAGCTGACGAATATGCAGCATATAAAAAAGATGTTGAAAAGGGACTCTATATTTCTTTTAGGTACAAATCACTCCTTATAAAACTAAAAGTATTAACTTTTAAAAGGTAACCTGACCAAAATTGTTCGTTTAATAAAGCTTTAAGTTTGTTAAAATCAGTGAATTTCTTGTCTTAATTTATATATAAGTTTAATGTTTGAATAAAACGAATTGATTTGAAGGAATTTCACATATAAGAATAAACAAAAAAGTCATAATGTGCCAAGTTCATCATTTATTATTGTATGCCATGAATCAATTTGGTGGCCCGAGAGTTTTATTATTTCTATAGTTTGCTATATTTATTTATGTTGTAGGTGTTTTACGAGAATTTTTATTTTTCAAGATGTTCTCCAATAAATATTCTTCGATTCTATTCCAGTAATGATTTAGAATTTACATCCATTTAACAGTTCAAGTCAATAACTTTACTTTATTTGCATCCCAATCCATTTAAGATTTTAGAAAACAGTTCATTTTATGAAACAGTTTTTTTCAGTCCAGTTCAAAAAAATTTCATTGTATTTCATTCACTTGAAGAATTTGGCAATTTTTAATCAAATGTATTCCTCACAGACAGATTAAAGAACTGTAAAATTTGTGTAAAATTGTATAATTTGGTCAGAAGATTCTTTGTTATCAGTTCTTATGAATTTATAGTGAATTTTTTTGCTTTTATTTTAATGCATTCAGTGTGGATCCCTCGTTTCTGAGCCTTATCATGGGTCGCAACAACTCACGAATCAAATCAGTTCAGGATAAAACGAACTGTAAGATAACCATAGAAAACAGTGGTCACATATCAATATCAGGTACAAATTCAAAATCGGTTATACTCGCTCGCCAATTAGTTGACTTTACTCAAGTTGTGTTGACAATCGGTATGGAAGATGATAGGTCGATTTTAACCGATGAATTTTTGTCAAATTTATGCAAGACAACTGAATGTGCCACAATATCTACTCACGAAATCGATCAAGATTTACGGGTTTCGATTATTGGTACCCGTCACACAGTTATCGAGGCTCAGGCATATATTGAGAATCTGTTAATGTGGGTAAAACCGTACCAACAGTTCACGACTCAGCAGCAAATTTTTACGGATCGATTGGATACCCTAATAAATAAAGAACCTGAAAAGTTGAATTTGAATTTCACCGTGGAGGATAATGTTGCGCAGCAGCCAACAGTATTGGAAAATCCGAAAGATACTTCAAGTTCAAGCTATGGATATGGAAGTAACAGAAAGAGTGCATTTAGTCGGCGCAGACCATCTGGGCCACGATAGTATGATGGTATCCTGATAGTCATTGAACAATCTTTCCAAAATATTTAGCAACAAATACTCTGTTTTTGAACAGAAATATGAGCACGGTTCGAAGTTTTCCAGTATTGCATACCAACTTGAACCAATCAAAATTTCGAGAATTTTGAGCTTTTTTATTTGCTAATAATTACTTTTTATGTAACTGCAATGATGAAATAAGTGCTAAAAATACATAGATGTCTATGCTTTCCCTGAAATTATGTCTCAAATGAAAGGTCACAGTCAACTATGGAAATGTGCACAAAAAACTATCCTTTTCTTCTGAATAAATGCAATATTTAGCATGACTTTTCATGTGGGACAAAATTCAGGGGTGAAGGCAAAAAAGCTGAAAAAACAGGCCAATTTGTATACTGTAAATTACAACATTGGATTTTTCTCATAGAAAAGAAAAAGAATGTGCCTATGACAAATGGTGTACTGCGCAAGTAATAAACAAAGATGACTGCAATAGATAATGCATGGGTGGTGTTTCCTCTGCAGGAGATAAGATTGTGAACGTCATGAAACATTTCTTTTAGTCCACTTAAAATACAAGAATCGCCAATGCATTTGAGTAAATCTAATTTGAAAACTTTGATAGTAATTCATCAACATGCTTTGAGTTTGTTCAGCATTACATATTAATGCATGCGAGCATGTTGTGCCAACAATTATCCATTGATTTTTTATTAAAACTTAAAATAGAGCTTAGACATGAAGAACATAATTTCTCACATGAAAGTCTTGTGGTAATACGTGGGATCATTAAAATTGCTTGATGCATACCAACCTAAAGATATTAGTATAAGTTTATAATGTTCATGTCTTCGAGCTTTGCGGCATATTTTCAAAGAAGTTAGAAAGAAAACTATGCAAATATGACTATCAAACATTTCAACAAAGCAAATGATTGTATGGAGGATACAATTTATCACCAACTATCCAAAAAATCAAATCATAGACATACTAGGAAAGTTTTGGATCAGTGGAACATACTGATCATTTGACTAATGCTACGTAGTTTACAAAACAAATGCAAGTTTGTCTCCTTCATCATCTTCAAGTGGAATTTCTTTCAAAGTTGGTGCTTATACAAATATAACTGTCCTGCAAGTACGGAAACAATTTTGGGTATGTTTGAAATCCTTCTAGTAATCTCTAAGTTGCCAACACATTTGAGTAGAGATGATGATAAACAGGAACTGTAATCATTTCATGTCGTATCTCAGTATACATTATATTTTGTTTCCTTGAACTTGATTACTTAATTTTCAAAATCATCAAATACAGAAAAAACTAAATAATAAAATTTTTTATGCAGTGTACAAGAAAAAGTAAAAATATTAACAAAATAGTACTAACGTATTGTACAGTATAGTGCAAACAACCACAAAATGTAGCAATAGAAAGAGAAATTACAGGCAATTGAGTAATAATTGATAAAAATTGTTATAGACAGACAAGTAACATTCTTTTATCACATCCTAAAGTTGGATAGTGCATAAGTATTTCAATCAAAATATCACACTTCAAGCTGCAAAAAATTAAACTTTGCCACAGTTCAACATTTACTTTCAACCATCAAAACCGACAAAACCTTTCTTTGAGCCAAAAATATTGCAAAAATATTGTTCATGAGCATAATTCACAAATACCCTGATGTGATCAAATGATACTAAAAAAAACTGTACCTATTTTGAACTTTAGAGGACTCTTTATGTGAAGATGATGATACTGCATAGAGAAAGTATTGCTTGAGCAACCAAGAGACTTTCATAGTTGCAGCGCATAAACTTATTCCGTGGCTGAACAAGAAAACATTGCTAGTGCAGCAGATTGACATTTTTGAGAAACAACTTACAGCTACTGAGATCTTTAGTAAAAGTATCCGCTCAACTCTAACTTGTGCGTGAACTGCTATCTTTTACTGCACTAAGATTTTGGAACTACTGATCCAATGAGGTATAAACGTTTTAGTGCTTTTCTTGCAACATGTGTTTAGAAGAAATACAGGAGTAAGAAAAGCTTTTTGCAACCTAATGTCCAGTTTTTCTTGGTAGAACCTTAATATTTTTTAAGCAGTTTAAGCAAGATTAGGCGGAAAAGCCTAAAAAAGGTTCCAAAGCAAGCCAAAATCTTTAGAGCGGGGCAAGTGCTAAAGTAAACAAAATGTGCTCTGTATCTACATACCAGGATATCAACATTAACAACACGTTCAGTTTGTCAATGAATATTTATTCCAATTCTTTACCTCTGCAGTATAGAACAGAAAAAGAATGTACAAAATGTACAGAGTGTACAGAATGTATGCTACTTTAGTTGCAGTTTCTACAGTGCAAAGTCATTCCTATCATTAGAGTGTATTCTTTTCTCGTAATCTTTTTTATTTGACATACAAAAAGTTAGGATCTGATGCTTCTCTCTGTGAAAGAGAGCTATAAGACAGAATTTGAAGTGCTTCTTGAGAGAGTATAGATTTTCTCTTTGCATGGCTAAGTTTGAATTGAAACAATAATCTGGACAATATGTTTGGCATTTAGATATCAGGAAAAATCTGTGAGCAAAACTGGCAAATGGTGCATGCATAGTGTACATGCGCAGTTCAGCAGTATAGCATTTGTTACAGAAACAGAAAAAGTAAATTTATTAGCGTAAGAATGCTCTAGACCTCATACCTTGTAGATGGCACGTATGCCTGAATTTAATGTTTTTCTAGACAGATATTTTTCAAGCAGCCTGCAAAGGTTTCTAAGCCTTTAGGAGAGGACTGTTTCAATCTTTATAACAAATGCCATTCAGAATTGGCGAGAAGGGAATATTCACCGCTCCATACATTAAAACTGTAGATATTGCAGAACTGCTTTTGCAGAATGTTAAGATCTAAAACTGTAGTTGTGCATTTTGCTTAAAACGTGCATATATGTTAGGACTACAAAATGCCTTAGATCCGCATGTTCCAGAATATTCTATACATTATGTTCTGTTTCATATATTCTGATGACTCTTCACAAAAGCAGCCAATGGGATATTGTTCTATTCTTGTTTTTGTGACTCTTCATGAAAACAGCCATTAGGGATTTTGTTCCATCCTTACTTTGATGACCTTTCATATATTAGCCAATGGGAAATTGTTCTGATGACTCTTCACTGACCAGCCAATGGGAATTTGTTCTTATTCTAAATGACTCTCCACAAATCAGCAAATGGGAATAAGGCTAGTCATCAAGTTCAAGCTGGTCATCAATTATTCTTTTGTATATTTCATCTTCCTGTTTTCTTGTCATTAGTGGAAACACAAACATATACACATTCACATTAACACATTAGTCAATACACTTGCATTTCATTATTTCTCTTGTTCCCTCTATTGCTGTTATCCATCTTCCTTGTTCCAATCCTGTTTCTTTGATTCTTTTCCCTTTCTTTACAAGTCTTGACAATATAGCCATATCTGCAACTGTGCTGAGCATGTGATTTTGTGCTTGCCTCATAAATACTGTATAGATATCAATTAGTATTGGTCAGATTTAATCCAGTTTAATATAGATACTATTTGTAGTTTGTGTTTCTGCTCACTGGCAGAAACAAGTAGTATACATGATTTCCAGCTGGTCTTTGATTTATTTCTTGCTCCACTTGTTCCCGTTCGTTTTCTGTTTGTTGTACTGTACACTCTTACAACATTAACTCCATTCAATGCAAACATTACGCAAAGAAGTAGCATGCACTCTAGTTTAAACAAAAGCAAACTCTGTAGTCTCAAACTACAAAATCAAAAAGAATGCACGGAGTTTGAAGTAAATATCATACCCTGTCTTGCGTTCCCTTGTTTGTGTAAATATATCTATATGTGTATGAATATACCTTAAAGCTATAAAATCTCAGCTGCGGGTTTAGAGGAGAGGTACTTATCAAATATGTACACAAGTGCTTCATAATTTGGATTGTATCACATTGATTTTATAGTATGGAAATTGTTAAAAGTTAACTTATATTTTGAGTCACCTCTTTTTCTACTTATAGCTGCAAATGTTCTCATTTGGAACATTATTTAGTTATGCTAGTCACATTTTTAAAAAGTTGCTAGTCATATAGTAGTTCTATAATTTGTAATATTTTGTGGAAAATGTGTAATCATTTCTCACAACACAATTTAAGATATATTGTAAGTTTGAGTTGTCACTTTTTTACATTATTTGCCTATCTTGTATGTCACAACAGAAATATGTTGTTTTTCTGATATGTGCAATAATGAATGCATACAATGTTGTAAGAAATATGAAAAGCTGTATCGCAAATGTTTTTGAACATAGAGGTACATGAATTTTTTTTAATGATAATATTGTCATATATGAGTTTGTTAACATGTACTATATACGCAATGTTGGCAACAGCAAAGTATCTGGATCTGATCAATTTTTGATGCAATTTATTGTTGAATTGTGATTTGTTTTTTGCTCTATGTTTATGTACAATTTTTTAAAGTAGTTGTATTTACTTTTTAGCTTTAACTGTCTTGTATATGGTTTTTTTTAGTTGTACTCTATTGACAAAGATTCATCCTTGGTACGCATGAAATAGAAAGTGATATACTGTTGTTATACATGTTGTTTCACTTTCTATTATTTGTCCTGTGCTTTCTGATTCACACATGGAATACATTTATTAATTTCTAACACAAAGTTTAATTCATTTACTGGCTTACAAACTAGATTTACAGCTAAGACAAGATGATGTTTTAAGATGTAACTATTGAGTACCATAGAAATGCATTCATACTTGATAATTATCATAGCACAGAAACTGCTGAAACAGAAAATACAGTGGCAATTTTTCCAAAAAAAATAAATTTATGGCATTAAATGAAAACTACAAAAGCATGAACAATAAACTTAAAGGTTGTAAGAAGCAAGGTTAAAACAAGCACAATTGAAAAATAATTTTAAATTTTTTCCTCAAGGAATACGGAAATAAAATATTGTGCATTTTCTAGTTGCTTGATAATAGTTCTAGCCACTGTTTGTTAGGGACCTAAACATATCAGCTGATTCTAAGTAACTAGGGCTGATTTTGAGTTAATTGGAATTACTGATTAACTAATTAGTAACAAGATATTTGATGTGAAGATTACTCTTTATAACATTGCAAGGAACTAATGTAACCCATATATATATATATATATAGCATTTCTCCTCTTCTTCCGTGTTGTCTTTGTCTGTCTATTGGTTTCTGACAGTTTGTGAAGAATTTTTAGTAAAGTCTGAGCATAAATTTCTTCAATGAGTCAAGAAGCACTATTTGCGCAATTAAGCAAAATTCAAGGAGAGATAATGGAGCTATAAAGAATGTAACATCTCATCACTTTGATGAGATATTACACTTGGGACACATGGTGGAAGAACCAAACCAACAGATTGTACAATTAGAAGTTTAACAACTGCAAGGAACCACAGGGTCATTTAGAGAACTGTACGTAGCAGATTCAGAGACATTCAGTGGCGATCGAAAAAAGCTGAAGCAGTTCTTACTGCAGCTTAAAGATGTCTTTAACATGTAGCTGTCTCAACTTTCAGATGATAATGCAAAGCTCGCATACACTGTTTCATTTCTTCATGGACCCGCCTTTATGTGGGTCTCTCCTTACTTGGAATCTGATTAGAGAGCAGTGCAAAATACCAATGAGTTTACTGAGTTATTTCTG
>JAULBW010007843.1:4838-15031 GCA_032358265.1 Vaucheria bursata | reverse complement strand
TTTTGGATTTTTTGCAGTTTTAACCCCCTGGAATTGATAATTCTATCAAAAATATGCTTCAATTGTTCACATGATATGATTAACACTAACTTATCCATGTGTAAGTATATGAACATGCAGCATCAATTAATTTAAAAAATTAACACCTGGCTTAGAATATATAAGAATATCTTTTTGACTTTTTTATGAACATTTAACATTTTTGTACTAAAGATTATCATGAACATATTTTCGTATTTCAATATCAATTATGTTTCTTTTACCTCTTCCATTCTTTTCAAACATAATTTTTTTGCATTTCTGCCATAAATATTTTTTCCCTTTTTTGCTTCTACTAAATGTTAATTATGTGGGATTTATTTTCATTCCTAATATGCGAAAATGCATGATATTGAATTTAAATAATGATTTCTTTATAATGAATCTTTTGCTTATTATTTGGTAACAATTTTCTGACAGAGAGAGGGACAAATCAGCGACATGAATGTATTGGAAAAACTGTATGAAAGTACGGGCGGAGCACTTTGGACAAAAAATAAACACAGATTAAGTTGGCAACTCAATTGCTGTACTTCTGAGTTCAAGGAGGCTGATGGCAGGATTACTCAAATTAAATTACAAAAAAATAATTTAATAGGTACATTGATTGTTAATGTTGATGTATACATATAACATAAAAGTGGTAAATTAAGTAGTGTAGTGTTTCTTCAAAATATGTAAAATACATACATTCTTCTTTAATATTCATAAGCCTTTTGGCCATTTGTATAACGCTAGGAAATACTCTATTTTCTGAAGAGTTTTAATGTATTTTTGCTTCAATGCACAGAAAGATCGACCAATAAATGCTGAAATATTAGTTCTCTGACTATATTTTTTATAAAAGTTTTGAATATATTGGTTAAATTGAAAAAAATGTAAAAAATTCCAAGTATTCTCCTCCTCAAACTTCAATGCTAGGTTAAATATCTACATATATATTTCTAAAGATTAATTCTTTACATGAATATTCTGCATTCATGAAAGTGCTATGATTTGTAGCTTTTTGTTTAAATATTTTTTAGTCAGAACTTGAACAACATAAAAAAATATCTAGATTATTAAGTTAATAATATTGTACATTTTTGATCTGTTACATTAAAATTTCTGATTAAAACATTTGGTGCACTGAATGATATTGATTTGATTTATATTACATTTGGAAAATATTACAGTGTCAAAATTTTTATATTACTATTATGAATCTTAGTGTTTTCACCACCTCTATAATAATATGCAGTCAGTAATAAGCTTACATAATCTTGTTAGTTTTCATCAATCAATTTATAATTCGTGTTTGCAGATTGAATTTATGAAATGTGAACGCCATCGATTTGATATTTATTATGTAAAACATCAAAATATATTTATTTAATATATTGTATTCGTTTCATCATCCAAGTTTTATGTTCATTATAAGCAAATGATATATACCTTTATAAATTTGAAGTTTTCACCAACTTATTGCATTGTTTATATTTATGGTGTTTGTAAATACAAGTACTTTTGCCCATTTTTCCATTTATCCCAGCTTGCTTCATTTTTCAGGCATGATACCACAAGAACTTGGGAGGCTTTCATATCTTACTCACTTGGACTTAAGTTCTAATAAATTAAAAGGTAATATTATAACATTTTACTGTGCATCTGCTCCAGATTTCATCATTTTTTCATTAGCAGCAGTTTTATCATACTAATTTATTTGAATTTTTCTGTATAAAATGTTGTTCTATTTTACAATATCAGTTGTTCTTATTGGTCAATACTAGTAGTATTGATTAATATCAGGATAACTGGCAGCACTAATTGAAAAATATTTATCAGCTCATTTAGAGGTTCAAAAATTATAATGAAAATATATTTATAAAATCTAAAATTGGTTTAACGAGTTTTATAATAACTTTCTACCTAAAAAGTACTTATGCCACTTTTGCATGCTAATTTTTTGTGTCATTAATAGCTATATCTAATTCATATCTTTAAAGCCATTGCACAATTTTCATGATTGCTTGGAAATTTACATAACCTCAGAAAGTAAATCAGTAGGTTGCATATTTGTCTTTGCCCATGATATTTTCGTTACTTTTCTCGCGACACAGGTACAATTCCATTAGAACTTGGAGAATTGAAGAATCTGAGGTACCTTGATCTCCGTAATAATCAATTGACAGGTGAACGAGTGTAACAATTTGTATTCATGATTACTGGCTTGTTACATAAAAATGCAATATCGCTGTTTATAGTAAAATATTAGCTCATCAATTTTAAAAATAAATTACCTAAATATATTATTCATGTAATATTATTTTGCACAATGCAACCTACTTTATCTTTCCATAATTGCAATATGCAGTAACTATGAATAATTTAAAAAATTTGAACTCAACTCATTCTTATATTTCTAAGCTACCCAGCAATAGAAAATGAATTTTCAAAATATTTCTGCATGAAATTGTAGGTTGTCCTTCGATAATAACAACTGGATGCAATATTATCTTTCACCTGCAGAGCCTAGTTTGAAAGAACTGACCCTTAGTGCTTTTGTTACTTTTCTTGCAATGCAGGAGAAATACCGAAGGAACTAGGGGAATTAAAGAATCTAGAGCACCTTTACCTTGATAATAATCAATTGACAGGTGAACGTATTTAATATTTATGTTCATGAATATTGGTTTGTTATACAAAGTTAAAATGTAGCTGTTCGTGATGAAAACATAGATTTTCGATAATAAAAAAGCAACTTGAATCTATTATTAATATAATTAGGTTTTTTACAGTGCAACTTGATCTTTTTATAATTACCACATGCAGTAAGAGAGATCGATTTATATTTCTAAGCTACCCAGTAATAGAAACTGAATTTTCAAAATATTTCTGCATGAAATCATAGGTGGTCCTCCGATAATTACAACTGGATGCAATATTGTCTATCACTCGCAGAGGTCAGTTTGAAAAAACTGACTCTTGGTATTTTTGTTACTTTTCTTGTGATGCAGGAGAAATACCAAAGGAACTAGGGAAATTATCGAGATTGGAGAAGCTTTGGCTCTATGGTAACCAATTGACAGGTGAAGGGGTTTCATGCTTATACTCATGATAATTGAATTGTTATACAAAGTTGCAATATAACTTTTTGTAACGAAAATGTAGATTTTCGATACTAAAAAAAGCAACTTGAGTCTATTATTCGTATTTTTATGTTTTTTAAAATGCAACTTAATCTTTTCATAATTGCCACATGCTCTAACTATGAACAATTTAAAAATTTTAATTTCCTCTACTCATTTTTATATTTCTAAGCTACCCAGTAGGAGAAAATGAATTTTCAAAATACTTCTGCATGAAATTGTAGGTGGTCCTCCGATAATAACAACGGGATATAATACTATCTTTCACACGCAGAGGTCAGATTGAAAGAACTGACCTTTCGTGTATTTGCTACTTTTCTTGCGATGCAGGAGAAATACCAAAGGAACTAGGAAAATTATTGAAATTGGAGGTGCTTGGTCTTAGTGATAATCAATTGGCAGGTGAATATATTTGATAATTATGTTCATGGTTATTGGTTTGTTATGCAAAGTTGCAATATAGCTGTTTGTGATGAAAACATAGATTTTCGATAATAAAAAAGCAACTTGAGTCTATTATTCATATAATTAGGTTTTTTACAGTGCAACTTGATCTTTCCATAATTGCTACATGCAGTAAGAGAGATCGATTTATAATTCTTAAACTCCGTGCTCATTTGTATATTTCTAAGCTACCCAGTACTAGAAACTGAATTTTCAAAATATTTCTGCGTGAAATCATAGGTGGTCCTCTGATAATAACAATGGGATATAATATTATCTTTCACATGTAGAGGTCAGATTGAAAGAACTGACTCTTAGTATTTTTCTTTTTTCTTGCGATGCAGGAGAAATACCAAAGGAACTAGGGAAATTATCGAGACTGGAGAAGCTTTGGCTCGATGGTAACCAATTGGCAGGTGAATATATTTGATAATTATGTTCATGGTTATTGGTTTGTTATACAAAGTTACAATATAACTGTTTGTAACGAAAATGTAGATTTTTCGATACTAAAAAAAGCAACTTGAGTCTATTATTCATATTTTTATGTTTTTTTAAAATGTAACTTGATCTTTTCATAATTGCCACATGCTGTAACTATGAACAATTTAAAAATTTTAATTTCCTCTACTCATTTTTATATTTCTAAGCTACCCAGTAATAGAAAATTAATTTTAAAATATTTCTGTGAAATTGTTGCTGGTCCTCCGATAATAACAACGGGATATAATACTATCTTTCGCCCACAGAGGTCAGTTAGAAAGAAACTGACCCTTAGTGTTTTTGTTACTTTTCTTGCAATGCAGGAGAAATACCAAAGGAATTAGGGGAGTTAAAAAATCTAGTGCACCTTTACCTTGATAATAATGAATTGACAGGTGAATGTATTTAATATTTATGTTCATGATTATTGGTTTGTTATATAAAATGGCGATATAGCTGTGACGAAAACATAGATTTTCGATACTAAAAAAAGCAACTTGAATCTATTATTCATATAATTATATTTTTTGCAGTGCAACTTGATCTTTTTATAATTGCCACATGCAGTAAGTGAGAACAATTTATAAATCTTACACTTCGCACTCATTTGTATATTCCTAAGCTACCCAATACTAGAAACTGAATTTTCAAAATATTTCTGTGTGAAATCATAGGTGGTCATCCAATAATATCAATGAGATATAATATTATCTTTTACATGCAGATGTCAGTTTTAAAGAACTGACCCTTAGTGTTTTTGTTACTTTTCTTGCAATGCAGGAAAAATACCGAAGGAACTAGGGGAATTAAAGAATTTAATGGGTCTTGGTCTCCATGAGAATCAATTGACAGGTGAACATATTTAATATTCATATTCATGATTATTGGTTCATTATACAAAGATGCAATAAAGCTGTTTGTGATGAAAACACAGATTTTAGATACTAAGAAAAGCAACTTGAATCTATTATTCGTATGATAACATTTTTTAAAGTGCAAATTGATTTTTTCATTATTGCCACATGCAGTACGTAAAAACAATTTATGAATCTTACAATCCCCGCTGATTTTTATATTTCTAACCTACCCAATACTAGAAACTGAATTATCAAAATATTCCTGTGTAATATCGCAGGTGGTCCTCCAAGAATAAAAGGATGCAAAATTACCTTTCACCCGCAGAGGTCAGTTTTAAAAAGCTTACTTTATTTTACTATTTAGTGTATGTAACCATTACCATATAATATGACATATGCATACATCTTATATTTGTAATTTTTGCTTATATATATTGCTTACTCCATATATATTCATTAATTTGATCTAGTTAAGATAACTATAAAATAAGCTAACTAATCGGAACTAAAATTGTATATTTCTTGTTTTTTTTCCATTTTTATCACTAATTTTATGAGGTTTTAAGGTGCATTTTACATTTTTTCAGGTCTTCAGGATGGTGGCCATTTTAAAATTAATGACAAAACTAAAGAACAGTTTTAGTGGCATCACCAAACTAAATCCTTGATTTCAGAAGTTACATAACATTGATATAAAACTATGGTACAAATTTTTGTGAAATTATGTTAAAATTCATACTTGAAAATTTTCATGTTAAAAAATTGTATAGTACTTTTTAAGTTGAAGATTAGGGTTAGGGTTAGTTGTATTTCCCCTACCTCACATGATTAAATTATGTTATCTCTGGCTACTTGGTAACTACAGTAGTAGGAACAATTAAGTAGTATTTTGTTAAGTAATTACTATTTCTGTATAAATATAAAGTACAAGTTTTAGGATACAAGTCAGTTACTGTCAGGAATTAACCCCTAAGGGAGTTAATTCTATTCTGTAGCTGCGTTGCGTTTCTCCTAATGCTATGTTGAAGTTTCAGTTCTGATTGTGAGCACAAGTTTTAGGAAGTGATATATTCTTGTGTTGAAGTCATCTCACTTCTATCAACACAATTTAGGATGTAATATTATACGCATTCTGTCACAGATTTCTTGTATTTATGCATTACATTCCTAACAGTTACACATTTTAAGTACTAGTGGGGTTAGGGTTGAGTTAGAGTTTGAGCCTTTTTCATAGTAATTAGAATTGATAGTAGCACTTGTAGACATGAAACACTGTGATGGGTTCCTCACTTCAGCCCATCACTCTAGGAGCTGAGAGGTGACAAGTTTTTAGGCTGCATAAAATTATAATCAAACCCGTATCTTACATTTATTGATAAATATTAAATATCTTCCCAGAAGCAAACTAAATTTTATGCTGGTTCTTTCTCTTCTTCTATGCACCATTTTGAAAGCATTTATCAGCAACTGGTTATCCAAACGTGTCAACGGAAGAAAGCCAAAACTAACAAGGCAAAAATATAAACGGGGCAAGGACAAAATTTGGAATCTCCACTAACAGTTTGAGCACAAAACAAGAGACTAACAGAAAACACATAATACTAAATTTTGCTGTTTCTGCCACTGAGCGGAAAAAACATAATACAAAATAAACTACACGGATTAAGTTGAATTATGCAAGCATCTGAACAACTACTGTTATAACTATCAATGTATTACTAATTATGAATATTTACTACAAAACATGCAACAATGCATTTGTCTTTGCACTGAAAAAGTTTAGAACTGCTGCTTGATTCAAACCTGTGCAACTACATCTGCTTAAGTCCTAATAGCATTCAGCTATGAAGGCAATTCAGAAAGAACTTTATGGGATTAGTAAGCAGTGATTTAAACTACACGAAGCTCAGTAGTTTCATTTTCTTGAGCTCATTGTAGTTTCTGAAGTTACAGAAATCATAATAACAACCATCAAAGCAATTGCGGTAGCAGCAACAACTTGAATCACAGTAAACATAAGGCCAAGAGAGATTTGACATGTAAAATTTTTGTATTTATACTCCAACACAAAATGAAAAGATCCTCTTTTTTTTGCTTTTTCAGTTTTTGGATGGGGTGGCCACTATGGGTATGGCAATAACTAGAGTGGCTATGGATATAGGTACAACTGGGGTGACTATGGACATAGGTACAACTGGGGTTATGGCTACTGGTGCTAACCAGGTATCTGATGAAACTCTATCTCTGCTAGTATGCTTTTTGAAGATTTTTTCTGCTGTACAGGCAGATCTTCAAGTAATGGGAAGGTTTTTTCCATTGCCTTTTGTATTTTGAATGAGATCAAATTTTGTTTTTAGAAAAGATATTGCTATCTTGCTGTATCTACATATAATAAAACAGTGCATAATGTCTTTCTGCTTATTCCTGTAAATACTTTCCTATAAATTTCTATCATCGCCAATTGCTCATATGCATTAAAAAATCATGACATTTATTCTTGTTTGGTAACTATAAATGTGTGACATAATGCTTTCAAATTTGATCTTTTAAGTATTTGATGTTCTAAATAAAATGAATTCAGCAAATAGAAACCTAATAGACATTTTAGTTATTTCATAGCACTAATACTTTGCCAAGAACTTTTATTGGCAAAAGATATTGACTATTTTAGATGGTATATTTTATCAATTTCATAGAAATAATGATCCTAATGTTAGGAACTAATTTGTTTACAACAATTAGTTCTTACGGGAATTACTCTTTCAAGAGTTATTCCATTATTTAGCTGCATCATTTTGTGACTCTCCAGATGGATTGGCATTGAGACTTTGTTTGTTGTGTTGCTGAGTATGTATCATATTCACTCTCAGCAACGCAAATTATGTTTGTATAATGTTACCATGCTTCTATAGTCATTGTGTCCTTCTTGTTACCACCTTGTCTGCTACATTCATAATATCTAAGACCCCAAACAATATTTCACAAACTGAGATTTGGCTATTAAAGCTGAGACATTATTTTTTTAGCTGAAAAAATATTCATTTAAGTTTCATATGGCACTTATATAAAAATAAACAAAAAATGGTTAAGGCACCTGAGATCTATAACTTTTTACAACTTGAAAAGTGAAATTTTTAAATTAAAAATTTTTTTTTATTAAAATGAATACCAGTATCAGGATTTTTTTTTAATTTTAGGATCTAAAGAAATGCTTACAAATGTACCAAGAACAGATTTTATTACAGTTTTTGAGCTATACTGAGTAAATAAATTACAGATATTAGATAAAATGCATATTGCATGCATTATTCAAAAAAATTTATGATATTAGAGAAATATTGTTTTAGACTGTCAAAAAATTAATACTCTTAATATGTGTTCAGTTCAGAGGTCTAATTATATTTGGCCCAATTAAATGGGCATGTTAGAATTAAAGCACTTCTCAACAAAGTATTTGAGGCATTTCATACTTTCTTACATGGGCAAAGTAAGTTGTAACAGTTTAGAAATTTTGCTAGCAGTTCTAACTGTATTTTTCAAGTTCAAAGTTCAAGTTTTTTTGGCACTGCACAGTTTTCAGCGTAATATGCATTTTATTTTTATCTTACTTAAAAAGTGCAGCCGATATTTTTTAGACTATTTGAAAAATGAAATAGACTGGGCTGTCTTTTGTTCTATCAAGAATATGGCATTGACATTTGACAATTTTAGTTTAACTTTGATGTACAATCTGGATCTGAACAAATCCAGTTCATTTAGATGAAAATCTGAACAAATTGTCATGTGCAGTGATAGAGGGTTTTATGTCAAAGTGTTTGCTATAATAGTTCACTACTTTATTATAGTAATTGATTTAGAATCCCTTTTGTTGATTAAAATACTGTTCAATGAACCACTTGAAAAAAATGGAGCTGCATTCCTGAACTTCATGTTATGCAACTTAGAATAGTGTGCCAACACTAATTAGTATGTATTTCTGTTATACTAAAGCTCCATGTAAATAATACTGTTGACTATTTGCATTTGGTTTAAATATGTTTGTTAAATCTTTACAAAACTTTAGTCTTGAATGGTTAATGATAAATGGTGCTGTGCTTTTGGATGTTATTTCAATAGAATGGAATTTGTATTCAACACTTTCAATAGTGGTACCAATAAAATCTCAAGACTATATCAATAGTACTTGTTCTTATGAAAATCCAACACCAAGTTTTGGCTAGACTGCAAGATAACATTTTTTCTATCAACTTGAAAGTGAAAACTTTTGGATTTCAAAGAATACAGCAAAGCATCATGTTGATTTGGCTATGATTTTTTCAAACTCAAGTACTACATTTTACCATGATTCTAATCACAAAATTAGAGTGATATTTCACTTTGGATATACTGCAGAGGTATCATAATGGGAAAAATTACTGTGCTTCTGAGAAAAATTACTGTGCTTCTGAGAAAAATTACTGTGCTTCTGAGTAAAACTACTGTGTTTCTGAGTAAAACTCTTCTAAGGTCTATCTAAATTCTAACAGAACCATCTTGAAATTAAAATAGCAGAATAAGATTATTCATATCAGGTGTAGAAAATAATCTGGAATATTGTCTAAGGAGCCTACTAATCTCTCTATAAGGCAACCCTTGCATAACTGATCCAAATTGCTCACCTATTGTGAAAACTCTTTGTAAAGTGGTTGACTTGTTTAATTTTTGAACTCCAGAGAGAATACTAATTCAAGTTGATGTGAACTTAAGAGAATATTAACATATGAGACTATGAACTCAAGAGAGGATATGAATTCAAGAGAAAGTCAAGTTCTAGAATGATGCTAATAAGGTATAAACAAATGGTATAATATGATGATTAAAGATTGACCCAGTTTGCAGAAGTATGAAGTTGACTAGGAAATTCAACATGCTCCAGACACAGCTATGGATATTCTAATCAAGCATATGTGCAGAATGCTTGAGCCTTTTGTGATTTATGCTAAATTAAATTCCTGTTTTCTACTTGAATGTTTGGCTAGATTGCCCAAAGATGTGCTTCGTTTAAAATTTGAAATTCCTCCCTTGCTCGTACCGCGGGTCCGATCGGGTAGAGTAAAAAAGAACTTCCTCAATAAAAATTGCAGAAAATTCCATATAGCATCATTTGCTTATTATCATTAGGCATTATTTGCTTATTATCATTAGGCATTATTTGCTTATTATCATTAGGCATTATTTGCTTATTATCATTAGGCATTATTTG
>JAULBW010007842.1:0-119002 GCA_032358265.1 Vaucheria bursata | reverse complement strand
GAACGTACTTTACAAGAATACACATATAAGACAAATTAAGTCCATAGAGTCACAGTTCAATAACAGATCACGGCAAAGCAGATCAGATCCTGACATGATTGCTGCAGTGTTTTTGTTCTCAATGCATCAAAACGTATGAGTTTAGAGCCTTGCCTGTATCTGACAATGGTAAAGACTTTTGGTTTTGCTTGAATATCTAGGAATTGATTTCGAGTTTCAATATTTGGTGTTAAGGCTGGTGCATACAAAAGAAAAAGAGGTAAAATTTTTAGTACTTTGCTTAAGAGATGACAACACAGAAATACATGTGATTAACATATATCATGATTATGCTGAGTAAGGCCTAATTGGCTGGACTGTTTTCATCTACTTGGTTTCATAAGAATTGAGCAATACATGTAGTTTGCTGTATAATTTTTCATGGCTAAAAATATATATCTGTATGCACCAATACAGAAGCACTTGTTTGCAAAAATCATGCAAGTTCTATAACTTAGAAGTGTTTCTATTTGCCAAAAAAGTAGTAATTGACTTTAAAAGCTAGATGCATGTTTTTTGCTCTGAAAATAAGTAATATTATGATTAAAAAATTAAAAAGGTTTTAGAGATGTTTTTGAGAAATACATCGTTATTTTTCTGGGATAATGAAATTTAATAATTTGCAGTTGGCAGTATTTCACATTGCCACAATGAAAATGGAAAAAAATATGAAAATATACCATTAATGATTGCTTCAGTATTACAATGATATGCTATTTGTTCAAGTGAAAAGATATTCATGTCAAGTAAAATTAGCCAGCATACATTTCCCGATATTTAATAATTATAATATACTTTGCAGAGAAATTATAGGTAATCTGTTACCTTCTAGGAAACCATTATATTTTTTTCTGTAAAATGCAGAACTGCAGTTTTATTTATTCCATAAATTATTGATTTCATTACACTAGAAAAAAATATTGCAATGTTTTTAGCAAGTTTGCCATTAAGTTATATAGGACTAATAGAAAATGCATATGCATAATGCGGCTGCATGTATGAATGTTATAAAAAAATATAAAACTGCTAAAAAAGCTAGAAATAATTTACAAAATTTATATTTGAGTAAATCCTTAGTATGAGGAGCACGAGTATTTAGGTTGATTAGGAAATATGGCATTGACTGGGTATGAGACAAAATTAAAGGGAATCTCAATAAGAGAAAAACTATGAACTATTTCTTTCTCTTGTTGGCTAATAAATAATGGGAAATTTCACTAATGAATGCAAATTATGCTGCATGAAAAAATACTTGAATATAAAATTAATTAAGAGATTTTGATTTACTCACATTTTAAAAAATGATGCTAGATAATGATAAACGTTATTTATAGCTAAAAAATTAATGCAAAAGTTTTACTCGATTCTCAGTCTGAATCATGAATTTTTACTAAAGCTTCAAAATTTCAGAAAATAGCAAGAGAAAGCAGCCATGTTTTTAACATACATGTACAAAAAAAAGAACATGAAATTAGGTATGATATTAATGCTGCTAAGTAAATTCTATTTATCACAAACTATACATATATACTTGCAACCGGCAATGGCTAGCGTAACGTCAAAGCCAAATGATTTAGTTATATACAATCACCGTTTTCTGTAAAATAACTACGCAGCTTTATTTACAAGAAACTACTCCGCAGTAGTCCGTATTCTCAGTTTCTTTAGTATTTTCTCTCGTCGATGAGTTTTATTTTCCTTCAAGCGTTCAATTTTATGAGTCATCAATTCAGCTTCCATTTCAAGGCGAATAATTTCAAGATCCTGCTTGCATACAGGGCACCCTCGACGACCACTTGCAAACCAAGGCATAAGGACGCAACTATGATGAAAAACGTGCCCACATAAGAGCATGGCCAATACCTCATTCGAATCGTCTGTAATGTCTTCCAAACATATAGGACAACAGTCTGGTTCTGAGCATGACGTCATACCGTTAACCTTATGACGACCACATGGCAATTTCTCCGCAGAATGCAAATCAAGTGTAATCTTATCAACAACGCGAGCCGTGGTTTTAGCAGACTGGACTTTCGATACACTTTTGATCATCTTCAAGCTTTGAAATAAAGATTTCCTTTTACACATGCTTGGTCTTGTTCGAAGGGATAAATTTCCTTTGTCGTCTTTTCTGTGTGCACTGTCTTCAAAATTGTAGAAAAGCATTAATTTTTTTGCATTTTCAAGAGCAGAGGATTGCCCGCTGCCGTCTTGAATCGATGCAAAAAACATGCTCATTGCAACTGTACCTGCACCCACAAATACTAGTAGTGCGATTTCAGCCTGCCAACAAATGCAATGAGATAATTAAAAAAAAATAGGAAAAAAACATAAAAAGCGCACACTACTCACCATTTTCCAACGATTGCCAACTAACTGCTTAGGTACTTAGTGTTCAATATTATACGTTGAATATAATAATAAACTTTTATGGCGACGGTCAGATAAACACATAAAAAAATCTACCTTGAATTTTTACCGAGCTACAATAAATAATTTTTTTTCAAGTCTTTGATTGGCAAATATTCAAATTGGAAAATAAAAAATGAGCACTTGAAGATGAAACGTTCAAGTTCAACATTAGGGCATAGGATTCGGAATGTTGTAAACAGCAATTCAGCGGAGACGATGTTTACCGGTGTTCGTTAGACACTAGAGGTCAATTAATGTAGCCAGCATTGAATTACCCCAAACATCTCAGCATGAACACTTGAAATTAAGTCAGGAATGAAAAGGTATTCAACATAATTTGTGCATATTTATGAAAGGAATAGTTCAAGGTGCTTTTTCCATTTACCTTGGTAATGGTCCTTCATTTGAGAAGTACTTCCGGAAACATGACATCTAATTGAGGAAGTCTTGCTTGCCAGTTTGAAATTGGTTTCCAACATACAAAGATGTACATATCACATATTATTTGCAGTCATCCCTCTATGAACTAACTTTAATTAACTTGTCAAGAATATCATATTACTACCTGTGATACTCTTCAGTCAGTTTCAATTCATATTTCTGATAGAAGTAGTTTCTGGACAGATTATCCACCCTATAAAACTAATGCACAATATAGCATCCACGCCCTACTTTTCCTTTAGGGACAATATAAAGTGAATAGCGTATCGATAATGTGAGTAAGGTAGTGTTAAAGCCAAGAATCATCATGGTTCTACATGTCAGAACTCAAACTGTTCTGCTATGATTTGCTATGGAGTCATAATTTGTTATTTGCTTTATGCATATGTACAATTCTCAACAGGAGTTGTAGTTATTCTAATGACTTAATTTGTCATATATGCGCATTCTCTCAAGTTGTATTCTCCTAGGTTGTGTTCTCTTAAGTTGTATGGCATTGACAAAGTTCATCCTCAGCAACACACGAAATAGAAATGAATACACTGTGTTTGAATGTGTTGTTATGCATTTTCTTATTTACTTTGTGCTTCCTGATTCACATGCAGAATACGTTTATTGATTCCTAATGCCACCAATTTGAAACTAGTTTCGACAGGTTTTAAAACTGGTTTAAAAAACTGTGGAACTGCAATGGATGGATCAAAACTACTTAAATTAATGTGCTAACATAATTTGGCATAGAAGTGCAGACAACTCTTGAAAGAGACAATATGCCTAGCAGGTGTGATATGGTAGCAAAATCATATTCAGGAACTCTGTACTCTCCAGTTTTACATAATAGATTGTGATCAAACCACTTCAAACTCAATTGCAATGAGTGCAAGATTAAAGAAAAATCAGTACTGATTAGTTTAGGTAAATTTCAGCCATCCTAGTAGTCAAAACAATTGAATCTTGCTGCCACTATGCCAGTGCTCTTTAAACTAACTTCTTACTGCCAATTTTAGTATTTCAATCAACTCTAAATGTTTATTTTGTTCATATACTGTTATGATTCTTATATGCACAATGCAAAACACTAGGAAAATACAAGAGATAAGAGTGTACTGGAGATATATACAACTTTACATTAAGTACAGCACAAGTTACAACTTGCATGGTCAAAAGTGATTTTCAACCTCATTGCAAATCTTACAAACATATAAATAAATAAATCTAATTGATATTGACCGCAGCAGTCCTAAGAGTTGCCCTCCTAGCTGCAGATTTCATCTTGAATAAAAAATGATTGTCAAGCTCATCAACCAATTTTTCACAATTATATAAGTTTTCATCAGGCTCCAAGCTATAGTCTTTTGACAAGTACCCTCTCCATGATACTAGAAACATGTATTTTACATTCTCTATTTTTACATCCAATAAGTTTTCAACTTTGGACAAACCACCTGTATAATCTATAATGTTTGGCCATGATGATTCTGCAAATTGATTTTGATATTAACATTTGGCCAATGAAAGTAATGATGTGCAGAATACAGTATGAACTTTTCTTGCTCTTCAGTAATTTTAATAAATGAGTAATTGAATTAGTCATATTTAACATCTCAAAAGGTTTTAACTTCTTCCGGCCAAATTTCAACTAGGGCCATGTGGCTCTAATGTTATTCTATTTAAAAATTACCCTAGTCTTCAATGTCAAATGATTTTAGATACTTTATTGGATCTGAAAACTTTTGTTATTCAGAGATGTTTTCAGTTTTTCCTGAATATAACTGATATCATAACATAACTTGGTCAAGTACTCTTGTAATGTGGTAGGTGAACTTGATAGCAATGTGGTAGACCATTTTAATGGCACCTGATATATATAGGTAGCTTCAAAAGGTGATATTTTAATTGCTACATGGTACTGTGTATTTTATCTTAATTCCACAAAAGGCAAACTTCTATTCCAACAGATTGTTTGAAACATGAAACACAACTAAGCACAAGAAGCTGTGGCAGAAACATGTGCATTTATCATGCACTAGTTTTGTTGATAGAAGTAAGCTAACTTCATCAACACAACAAAATATAAAACCCTACTAGAATCGGTGCAGCCAACTTACTTGGAACGTCATGAATAAAAACTGACTGCAGCTATAAAAATAGAATTAATCCCTAAGGGAGTTAATTTCTAACACAGATCTGCTTATAATTGGAATGCTCATGCAAATATTGTTCTAAACATTGGCTGACCTGTTCAGTCTGACCATCAGGTTATATATAATATGCCATAGATACACTTTGGAAAATTTTAGAATTTTTAGCAATGATGTCCAAAGTTGGGATATAAATGCAGAGTCACTGTCAGAAACAATATTGCTTAGGAACCTACATAATTGCATAATGTGATAGAAGAATAAATTTGTTAATTTGTATGCAAAAAAAGTTTCTGAGCATGAGATAAAATGTGCTCATTTTATGAATCCATCAATTACTATGATTGAATCTTTACCTTCAACACTTGGAAAATCTGTAGTAAAATCTATGGATATCAAAAACAATGTCATAGTGATATCAACAAAGGCATTAACTATTTAGCAGGTTTCATGTAATCAGCTATCACCCAATGGCATATTTTACATGATTCCACATGAGCTTTACAATTCTTGCAATACTTGGGCCAACAAGAATGAGAAATTTAGTACTTTAAAAGTCCTGTATTCCTGGATGTCCTGGAAAAGTCATTATAAAACTTATCTAAAATCTTTGTCAGTGATTGCTTTGGCATTACATCACATCTACTATACATGAAGTAGTCATCTTTAATCAGAGTTTTAGTCTTATTCTGCAATTTTAATAATGATTCATTATGGGATTGAGCAGTCTAAATCTCATTTAAAAATGCTAGAAAACTATCTTTAGTAGGTTCTATGGTAGATAGCACTACTGCTAAAAATTTGTCTTTCAATAGTAGCATCTGATTCTGGACTTGGATTTGTCTATCAGAATCATTTAATCTAAAATCAAAATGATGACTCAAAACATCAGGTTCTCCCCTCCTCCCCCTATACTAAGTCAGTATACAATTTAAAAATGGAAATCGAAAGCTAGTAACTACCAATATACTTGTCTTTAGTTGAGTTTATGAGAGGATACAAAGTATTAAAGGTTTTGGCAATCTGTATAGACTGTAATTGGACCTGGGTTATTTAAGAGAAACAAATGCCACATAAAAATTTGCAATACTTGCAAGTAATTTCTTGTCATGGACTTCTTAATTTCTGCAGTAAACAACTTTTGAGAAAGTAAGTAAATGCATGCAATGCTCTATTGTTACTCTGGAATAAAAAATGTTCAATAGCAAAATCAGATGCATCCACTTCCACAATGAAAGGTCAGGTAGTGTCAGCATGCTGTAATACGGGTGCTGAAATAAATGCTGATTTAAGTTGACTAAAAGCAGTTTCACACTTGTTAGATCATTCATATTTCACATCTTTTTTCAATAATTAGAACAATGGCACAACTGTAATGAAATTAGAGATTTACTGTCACTAAAAATTTGTAAAACCAAAGAAAGGTTGAAGGGACTTGTGTTAGAAATTAACTCATTAATGGTTAAATTAGTGTTATAGCTGTGGAATTCTGTTTTATGGCAAGTCATTGTTTTGCATATTGGAATTCTGAGTTTATGGCAAGTCATTGCTGGATTTTGATGATGGGCTAAGTTTGGGATTTGTGTGTTGCTCTAAAGTATGTTTCACTTCCAGCAACACAAATTATGTTTGTGTGAATATACTTTCTGTATCTAGTTCTGAGTTTTTTTTATACACATTCATAGCAATTTGATACTCATCTAAAGGGGCCAGTTTGCAATATTCACTACCCATTATCAATGCATGCTGATACTGGTATCTGATACAAAAGAACCAAGAAAATCAACTGAAGTAATGCTGAAATGACATTTTTGAGTTTTGCATATAAATAATTACTTTTCAAACAGTCAAGGATTTTATGTACATGATCAATACTTTCTGAGATAGTCGTGAAATAAATTTAAGCTTTTTCTAAATATACAATGCAAAGTACATTGAAAAATTTGCAAAGGATGTCATTAATCAAAAGTTGAAAGATGGCTGGCACATTAGTCAAACTGAACAGCATGACACAATATTCAAAATACCCATAACTACATCAAAAAGCCTATTTCCACTCATTGCCTTCCGTTACTTGGATCAAATTATATGCCCTCTTAGATCAATCTTGGTAAATAAATGAGCACTCAAAAAATGATGTAGTGTTAGGACTACAACTATGCCTTAGATCCGAATGTTTCAGAATATCCTATGCTTTATGTTCTGTTTTATGTATATTGATGACTCTTCACAAAAGCAGCCAATGGGATATTGTTCTATTCCTATTTTTGTGATCCTTCATGAAAACAGCCAATGGGGACTTTGTTCTATTCTTATTTTGATGACTTTTCACAGATTAGCCAACAGGAAATTATTTTGATGACTCTTCATAGATCAGCCAATGGGAATTAGTTTTTATTCTTGATGATTCTCCACAAATCAGTCAATGGGAATGAGGCTAGTCATTTAATTCAAGCTAATGATCAATTTTCTTTTACATTTCATCTTTATGTTTTCTTGTCATTAGTAAAAACACGTTCACATTCACATACCCATTCACATATCTCTCAACTGAGATACATATAAAGTGAATACACTTGCACTCCATTATTTCTCTTGTTCTCTCTCTTGCTGTTATCCATCTTCCCTGTTCTGTTCTTGTTTCTTCAATCCTTTTCATTTTTTGCAAGTCTTGACATGTAGCAATTCATGGATTAATTGTAATTGATAATGTTTCTTAAATTTAGTTGCATTCAATCTCCAATAATCTGTTACCAGTCATAGTTTGCCACTTTTTTGCTTAGTAAAACGTAATGGAGCATCTGCAAATGACAACAATGGATGAATGTAGCCTTTTGCAAGGTTTTCATCTAAGTACTTCTTTAGAATATTCAGTTCTGGATTTGTTAAAGGATAAAATAGAACCCCAAAGTGAGGTTTTATTTTCTAAAACATCTATTAAAATATCATGCTCATGATGTTTGGGTGACAAGTAACATTCAGATTTTAAAAAATGAAACAAAATTGTGATATTCACTTGGTAATATTTACTTAGTTTGATCATATTCAATAATATCTTCAAAGTCTTCAGCAAAATTTTCCTTGAGTATTTTTACTTCACCAGTACTAGCACTGATATCTATAGTAGCCAGGACATTTTCAACTTCATCAAGGTACTATGGGACTAAAAGTACTATGACTTTTGGAAAATTTTATTTTAAAGGTATTGTAAGGATTTGAACAAGAATGTTAACTATCAAATATTTCTGGTACTTTTGAACCACTGTCTCAATATGGTACATTCATAACCGATTACTTTGTGAATTTCTTGAAATGATTTTTCTTAAGTTTTCAACAAATTAAAATAAACTTTTTGAAAAGATAAGGTAAGAATTCCCAGTTAACATCAGGATCATATTTTTCTAACCAATCAATTCCCAATACAATGGGTGAAATTAAATTTTTTATGACAAAAATTTGTTCTAATTATAAATCTTCAGTTCTTAGAAATTATTTTGCAGAATAAATTGGATTGCATGAAGAAAAGTTTTACATATTGATTGCATGAAAATTAACTGATCACTCTAAATTCCGAGTTAGAATTGATAACAGCTTTATAATATTTTCATTAATTAAGCTATAATGACAACCAGAATCAATAAATGCCTTCTAGTTTGAAATCGATCTATCATGTACAATAAATTAAGCTGATGTGTATGACAAACTTTTTTTATCAACTTTCTAAACTAGCAAATACTTGGAAGTATCCTTATTATTAACAAATATGCCAAATGTTTAGGACAGTCACAAATATGGTACTTCGAAGATACACAGTGAAGACACAATTTCAAATCTATATGCTGCTGCTACTTTTTTGTACTTAGAGGACCTTTAACTTGGCTGCACCAGTAATTGTATCATCAGATGATCTTGTACATTGAGGCTTAGCAAAATGTCCAGCATTCCATTTTCTCATCATCTTGTTGACTCAATTATACAAACAAACAGCCAAGTTATGAAAAATTTCAATGTTTTTAGAGCAATTGAAATGAGAGATTTATTTTACAGTTCTTTGCCAAATGCTTGATAAAATAGCCTGAATAATGAAACATCATCATATTTTCATTCTAGCATCAAACTTTGATAACTTACTACTAATAAATCTATCAAACCATCAATTTATTTCAAAAAGAATATTTTGTGTTCAGCTTAACATGCTTGATCAATATCACCAAAACTCAACAAAAAAAGATTTTTAAACTTTTAAATAATACCAATATTTTATGGTGAGACAACAGGTAAAGTTTGATTGAAGTAAATGCAGCACCACAAAAATGGTTTATAACGTTTGTAATACAAGCTGTAACAACAGGAAAGTGAGGAGATAAGGTCTTGAATACAATCATTTAATGTGAAATATATATTTTAGCTTTAGCAAGATCCCCAAATAATAACTCTGGGTGCATGATTTCCTATTCCTGAATAACTTCAGTTGATAATATAGTGGATTGAACTTGTGACAAATGTATTACTACATCAATCTTCTCATGATGCTGCAAAATGTGCTGATTTATAGCATGTCATTCTAGTTCTAATGATTGAAGTTATTCTAAAAGTTTGTATACTCTAGCTTTATTCGTTTTTCTCTGCTTCTGACCAACTGCTATAACTCAACTTTGTACAACACAAAACATGAGGAAGTCACAAGAATGAGAGAATATACTATAGATGTGCACTATATGGTTGTGAGGATAATGCCACTCTATAGAACAAACACTAAGGCAAAAACACCAAAACTTAAATTAGTATCATAATGCTGCAGCTAAATACAGAGCAAAAATGAAAAACTGAAAGCAAGACAAAAAATGGATGTGCAATATTATTTGTGTTTCTACCTCTGAGATGGAATTATTAATTTAAAATTTACTTACCATTTAAAAATGACTTCATTAGTCAGTTAAACCGAATATACATATGTATGTATGTATATATTGCAGACACCGTACATATCAATGTGTACAATATACATGAACTATTGGTGAAAAATCCCCCAAGCGCAACTGAACCGGATTGATCCATAACTGATTCCAATAAACAAGCTACAACTTGCATGGTCACAAGTGGTTTTTGACCATATTTCAAATCTTACAAACATAAATAAATATATAGTCATTTAGAATGCAGTGCTTATAACATTTATAAGCTTTCTTTACAATTGTTATTTTGAAGAGCAAAATGGTTTTCAGTACATGGGTACTGGTACAATATCCCTGCAATTCTAGTTGTTTTTATAATAATCACATATTTATTCCTTTTTAAATTTTATATGTAATGACCATTGAGTTTGACAGATTTTTACTTTTTCCATGTAATTGCTTTGGTCTATTATTGCTTGTCTTGCAATTCTATTGACCTAGGTAAGCTTACTTTATGGCTAACATACTATATACACATCATACTTTCATTTCACTCTTTTTGTTTTGTTTTATGCTGCATAACTGTTTTTCAAGGATCTTTCATTTCTACTGATTTCATTCTGTTACAAGTCAGACACTTTTAGATTAGTGTTTGCTTTTGCTTACATTTTAAATTTGCCATCTTTACCGTAGCTTCTTGTTTCAATAGAAATTTTTACATCTTGATTGTAGCTACAATTTGCACACAAGTAGTTTTAAAAAATGATTGTAAACAACATCATGTTAATATCAAATAACTCCCATAAGGGTTAATTCTATTTTGTAGCTGTGGTACGTTTTTTTTAAGTTATGTTAAAGTTAGAGTACTGATTATGTTGATAGAAGTTTTAGTTTAGACTGCAAATATAGGTTTCAGTAAATGGCTACATGGATATCAGTAGGTTTATTTTTTTGAGTTGATAAAGTTATATCACTCATCAACACAAGTAAGCAGGTAGCAATGTACACATTCTGTTGCAGTCTTCTTATACTACCTGTGTGCTTTATGTTCCTGGCACACATCTTGGAGTCATTGGTAAATAATTAAGAGTACAGTCAGTTTTATAGGACATGGAAAACTTGGATTCCTCAAAGTTTGAGTTGCAGAAAAAATTTGCTACATGAATTATAAATTTGAAAATATTTATTTATAACAAATTACAATATTTAATAGAAACTTATTAGTATGTAGTATATGCTTTGAAACCCTTCCGATGCAGCAAAAAGCATTTTAAGAAATTACCAGTAAGATTAAAATGCAAAGGCTCACAATGAAAAGCTCTCAATATTTGCATACAGTATGAAAAATGAACAGTTCTTGAGTTAAAGATAGTATATTTGTTATATTGTTAATGAAACTAGTAAATGTGCAGTCTAAAACAAAATTGTCAGTTTGTCAAAAAATTTATTAGTATTGTAAATAATGTCTTACAATTACAAACTTGATGGAAATGAATTCATAAAAATATTGGTAGCAAAAATGGTATGTTTATTTCATTTATAGCTGATGTAATTTTTTGATAAACATCAACTCTTTACTATATGGCAGAATACATAACGTAGAGATGAATCATTAAACAGATATAGGATACATTCCACTTAGTTTTGATAGTGCAATGACTCTGGCATCTAGTTATAGCTGAAATGAAACTGTAAAGAAAAGGAGAAAAAGGAAATTTTATGATGCTAGGATTGCAGCATGACAAACAGAGATAATTATGTGGTGAGTAAACAAAATATAAAAAATTATTATATAATGATACTAATTGACATAAGCCTCAACATACCACATAGAATGCTACTTTTAACAAAGCATTTCATGTAAAATACAAAAAATAAGAAAAATGACGAGAAAAAGGCAATGCACAAGAGCTGGCTGTTGTAGCTGGAATATGTTGAAGATAAAAGTGTAACTTCAATACATACAAAATCTTTACTAAACTTTACTGGTATTTATACATTGTAAGAAATTTTATAACTTTGTCACACAAAACTTGATAGTGAAATGACAAATACTCTTACAAAGTACTGTATTTAGGATAATAGAAATTGTTCAAAATGTTGAAAAGAGTGGTAAAAAGTAGAATACAAAGAAATATGGGATAGTGGATAACAGTTTTAAATGAAAGTGTAACTGTAACAGTAGAAATCTTGAAAGGAACAATATCAAATATCGACACTCTCAGTGCCATCCTTCCTTCATACTGACAACACAAATGGATTGAGAATAAATATCATGCCAGTTACACTCTTTCAAAATATCATCCAGGTAGTACTGTTGAGTATTGTGCATACACTTAGATGCTTTAGTTGTAACAACTGATGCTTGAAATATACTGTTTTTGATGGTGTCCAAAAAAAAGACACTGAATTTACTGTGACCCAATAAATAATGCACTTGAATATACCAACAGTGATATTATTGTCAACAACCATTACAAAGAAGTATCCAAATTATTCCCTGTATCAGCATGAAAATCAATGCCACAAGCAGTAAGGCCAGTTGTGACTTGTGCCTTGCTTTGCTTTTTAATTTGTACACACATGCATTTTAAACAATAATATTTTTTGTTCAGAGCAAATTCCTTTTTGGCCCATGATAACTGAGTTGATCAAAAACTAACTGAAAGTATATGCCTAGATATTTTTGCATGCTGCCTAAAAAGCATAGAATTCCCAATTGCATTATTGATTCTTCACTTGCCTTGGCAAACTAGACCTATACAAAGCCAGATAGATGTAATTGATATTCTATGTGCCTGAATGGAAGTTTAGTCAGTACAAAAGTCTTAAAAATATTTTTTTACGTAAATGACTGAATTTAAGATAAGCAGCATATTTATTTACATTAATCTTTAAGAGTATTAAATGACAATTAGTTCCTTTACTAAAAAAAGTTACACAAGATTACTATTTGTCAGGATATCTGCCCTGTCCCCAGATAGTACAACCCCTTTAGCCTCCTATCTCTTGGGAGTTGATGGTTTAACAGTACAAAAATTGAATAGCACTAAGGTCTTGGATTTGAATCCCAATACTTTCAAATATTATTATACTTAGCTATACATTTACTCAAGAACCCTTACACTGTCAATGTTACTCTCAAAACTTTGATATTTTCTGAGACTATGTCTATGATGAGCATTGGTTATGCAGTCCATTGTAAGTACAGTAGTAAAGTTAGTTGACTCATAGTCAGTATCAAGATTAGGAAAAGGATCAAGAAAGCAAGAAACTGTAGCAAAGATGCCCACCAAATCCGGCTTGTGCGGTAATATTTTCCAACAATCCTGTTGCAAGTGATCATATGCTACAATTAAATTTCTGAAAAAGAAACAAGTGATAAAACTGTACTTAGGACAAGAAGTTTAGGTATATTGGCCTTTAAATAATTAGCAAACTTGACCTATCTCATGTTGTTTTTTCAATTTTATTTTGTGCTCAAAGTGAATTAGATGTTGTTGTGATTTTGAGAAAAGCTATAGAAAGTATTTCATCAAAAATTAGATTTAAACTTTTGTTCTCACTTAATGTTTATTAAAAGAGTAAAATAAAGATGATTCTCATGTTAAAAATAAGAAGATAATACTTTGCTGTATTAAGTAGATGTACTGTCTAAATTACTAACAGTATTAAGGCATGCATAAATCTATTACTGGGTTATTATAACTTACTCTTTTTAGATAAGATAACATTGGCAAGATTGTTTAAGAAGCATTCAATTACTGCATATTGTTCAAGACATATTGATCTGATTTGCACAAATTTATTGCAATGAAGACAAAAAATAATTGTAGTTAAAACATGATCACCTGTATTGAAGATGTAGAAATAACAATTGAGAAATTTTTTTCCATTTGAAGAGCAAATGTGAATGCTATATAAAAAGAGGTCAGCTAATAATGAAACAGGCAGGTAAAATCATATGAAGTGAAGTAATCTGTATTGCACATCACATGGCAGTTTCCAGTTGGAGCTTGAGTATGTATCTTTTTTCAAAAAGTAAAAAAATTCAATGCGATTAACAGCAATACTTATAAAATGCATATTTGTGTTGAAGATGCTTGTTCTTGTCCAGAAATCATGTGTTAGGAATCACTAGATTAAAGGCTATAAATGTAGCAAGTAATAAGAATAACCAGAAACCCAAAGAAAATACAGACAGTCAATGATATGTTGGTCCCTACTTACATGTTGCCAAGAACAAATCTTGTCAACTCAATACTACTTGATTGCACACGCTTATGAGAACACACTTATAAGAATACACTTATAAGAATACACTTATAAGAACATACTTAAGAGAACACACTTACAAGAGTACTAAAGAGAACATACTTTAAAAGAATGCACATGTAAGACAAATTAAGTCCATAAAATCACAGTTCCATAACAGATCATGGTAAAACAGATCAGATCCTGACATCATGCATCAACATAGATAATGATAAGATCATAATAATCTTGATCATACTGAAGAAGAATTTATAAATAGTGATATCTCTAACCAGTATACTTACCCTGATTATCAGTTTTTATAGTTAACAATGAAAAAAGGTCCAAGAATTCTTATGCTCCATTGCCATTTATGGCATATCACAAATTAAGTTCTCAGGAGATGTAAATAGAGGAAACATCTATTGGCACACACTTGGCAACAAAAAATTTTAAGTGTAAGAAGTTTTCTTCCAAGAGTTAGTGATATTTGTTAATAATTGCTCTATAAATGCATTTTCAGATAAAAAGTTGTATGCTAAAAATGAATGGAGAGTGAAAAAATTTCATTGTCATATAAAAATGTACTTTTCCAATTATTACTCAGCAAGTGTGTGAGTAAATCTTTTGTGGTTGCCATAGTGTTTTTTAAATTTAGCATCACAATCAACTACACAGTAGACCAAATTAGCACTATGGTTCATTCGAATTTTCTATCACTTGAGTCATATATATGAGTCACTGGTGTCATAGAACTAAGTTTATTTTTACCTTTGGGTTAGAAGAGCTATGCATTATTTGATTTTTTGATAAAATAGATGCTATAAATTGAGCAAACCAAAAGTGGTAAAAATTGCGTAATTTCGCTTTATACAAAATAAGTCTTACAATTTCAAATGGTTAAATGCTGGCATACTCACTAGATTCTTGTGGTTGAACAAAAACATAAGCTGTAGGTTAAAATGAATGAATATTTGCGCTCTAGAATGAAAAAAAGTGCTACCTCTCCCCCTTTTTTGTAGTCTTACCTAGCAAAAAGTTCTTGAGCAGCAAGAATGTATTTGCGATAATTTTTGACATAAAAATTTTTATGGATGATTGAATAAAGTTTCTGATAATAACATCAGGATTGATAGCTGTTAATATTTGAGAAAATGATGAATCTAAAAGAAAAATGGGAAAGAACTCTCTTTTAGTTCTTAAAGATAAAAATATACGAAGGAAAAAATGCAAGGAGCATACTTTTGGAAATTCCTTGTACTGTAAAGTTGATAGAAAGAGCTTGTGGCTGAACTGTACAAAAGTTACATCTAAAAGTAGAAGAATATAAGGTTATTAACTAAACCTCAACCATTTTAATACATGCTTTTTCTAATAACATAAATATAAAACCAACCTCCTTTTAGGAATCTTGGGTAAATGTATAGCTAAATTTGATAATACTTGGAAGCATCAGCTTTTGAACTGGAGATCTTAGTGCTACTAATTGTTTTTTGCGCTGTTGAAGTATCAGTTCCCAGTAGTAAGGGGGGCTGCAGGGGTCCTAGTGTTTTGGGACAGGACAGATTTCCTGACAACTACATGTGTTGATACAAACTAGGATTGTTGATGTAAATGCAGACTTGATTGGAATGTGCAACTCTGAACTATCAGATCCTAGCGACTTTGGTATTTATGCTTAGACTTGATGTAATCTCATTTTAACTTCCTCGATGAATATCAGACTTCAGACTAAAAATATTTTCAGTCACTGAATTTATGTGCTTAATGAAAAATAGATTGGTATGGGAATCAAGCCAAAGTTCTAGTAGTCAACAATTATGATATATGGGAAGAATTTACAGACCAGACTTTTGATTATTCTTGGGGCATGGGTCAATCAAGTTTATAAAGTAACTGTTGATACTCAGTGTACCATATATGCTAAATTTTACTTCTATTTTGCATTAATAAAATATGAGAATTATCACTTCAAATGTGATGTAAGCTTCAATTTGTCATCTGACGAAGTAAAATACGAATAATTCCCAGCCTTGGAAATTTATTATTTTGAGTAACCCACTACTTTTCTGAACCATGAAAATACATTAACCTTACCACATCAGTTTGATTTTATGTCTAATTTCATTTTTACATTGCATTTTAAGACTTTTACATTGACCTGGAATTGATGCAGTACTATGGACTAGGCGATATAAAAGTAGTAAGGGCATATTTCTCCAAGAACATATTGCTTCAGTACTTTCAATTTCTTATCATGCAATTCTTTCTAAGTATTGAATTCAATTACTGCGAGATACACTTCTTCTAGTATGGAGTCCCTTTCCAATTTCACTTGCTCATTAGTTTTCGATCAAAACTGGATGTCATTATGTGATGGCACAGTATGCAGTGTAGGTTACTATTTCAGTTTTAACTTCATATACGTTGTACTTGAACTTTCTTTATACCTCTGCATCGTACTAATGATTCAAATAAGGGGCTGTAATGAAGCTACTACTAATATTACTATTTTCACAATAAAAAGTCAGTACAGTGTTAAAAATTACCGTTTTTTCACTTGGGGTTTCCAATAGTCATATGGATTGTTCTTTTTTCAGTCATACCTGCCTTGACAGTATTCTAGTACTGACTAATTTGTCATAAAAGGCACGCTCATATCATATCCCTCTGAAGTATTATATTTGATTGATAGGGTCACAAATAAATTAATATAAACTTCAGCAAAACAAATTAAAGTCATGTGTTGTGCCAAATTCAGCTTCAGATAAAACGTATCGATTTGGCAGTCCGAGCAGATGCATTTAATCCGAATTTTAACATCTATATGAATTCCTAAAAAGTTTAAAAATTCAAGGCAATTCGATTTGAACTTGACGAAAGGCAATCGATAATTTCCTTTATATGATAAAATATTGAACCAATATTACATATTCAACTTTATGTACTAAAAGTGCTCTTTTTTACTATTGCAATGATGACTGTTATATCGTCCATCTTTCCACCTTCAAACTCGGGGCCTTCGTAAGTACCTTTGAGGGGGGGATTACCTCCCAGAGCAATGACCATCCATCTATACAAATTTTGCATCCACGTTTTTCGACGATTTAATTGTTGCTGCGCTTTTCTGGCTGAGTGCTGCCATGGACTGAGTCTCTTTTTATCTAAACTATAAACCGTCGACTTCTCGATAAGCTTTGCAGCCATCATTTCTGATGGGTATGCAGGATTGTTTTCCTCTAGGAGCAATGTGATTTCTTTGACGATATCCTCGCCAAACATATTGTCAAACTAAAAGAAAGATAATTTAGAACATTTCGAAATAACGAGCCACTAATAGATGCGTCGAGCTTACCAAACCATCAGTTGCCATTATAACAATATCGTTTTCTTTCAAGTAGAAGTGGAACGACATAGCCGATCTAGGAGAATCTGTGCTGCTAGTGCCCAGCTGAAAGGGCTCATTAAAGTTTCTTAGCTGACTTTTTGTTCTGATCAAAATAGTATCGTACATTAGCAACTACATAGATAGAATCTAGCACGTTTTATTTATAAAAATACAGTGCAGAATCTCCCCAAAACTAAACCTTTGATAATAAATAACTTTTCTTAACTAATGCTACCCGTCTGGTCCCGACTCAACTAATGTGATGTTTTCTTCCCACTAATTATTAGCTTGATCCCGGTATAATTAATTTTGAGAGATTTTTTTTCTGGCAATTGATTTATATGAACATATGAATACATTACCTGTATACAATATATAGCCTCTCTGCAATGTCCTTCCTCAGGACTAGTAAACCACTGTCACCAAGATTAAGTCCTGAAAGAAGTCCAGAGAGGGGGTCAAAACTAGCCAAACATACAGTAGAACCTCCTCCAGCAACCTTTTTGATGGTATTTGCAAATCCATATTCCAATGCAGATTTCAAGTTGACTCCTTTATACGTGGCAACTGCTTGAAAATCGTTCCAATAAAAAGTTCCATTCGTAACGCGAGTATGCCAATCCAATCGTTGAGAAGTTATATTATATGCAACACTTTCGCAAAGCATCTGCGAAAATTTTCTGGGTTCTAATAAAATTAGATAAATCCTTAAGATCATATTAATGATATAGCCCAAAGTTGGAGGTAGGGATAACGGAGATAGAATATAGAAAAATACAGAGAGATATTATAGATTAAAGCTTACAATCATGCGTTGATTTGTGATGCTCTAGGGACTAGTTCTGTAAAAGCACTAGCATATTGGATTCTATAGTTTATACTAATCTGCTCCGTTTTGACAAAAAAATACCAAGATCTAAATGCTAAGACTTCTAAAACTAATATAGTAAAATATAAAAATTGACATTTGAAACGTTGACTCATCAATGAACAATTTCAATACTAATAATAAAAGAAAATATCCTAGCTTATTATATAGAAGATAAAAAAGAGTCGAATAAATTGAAAAAAATTTCACAGTTGTTTTGACTGCTTCGTAGTGAATATAATTCCTTATATTGTTCAGCTTACCATAACCAATATCTCGGTACCCTCCAACGCCGTCGAAAACTCCAAAATCGTTCGGAAGAATAAAGAAAGAATCGTCTCCGGAATCTAAAACTTAGGTCAATGAGAACGACTTATACAAGACCTCGCACTGGAAGTAACAAATGCAATCACCTGAATCATTGTTACTAAGATTTGGCTGAGAAAAGGCACCCACCTCCAAGAAATATTTACCAATCTGTGTCTGCGCAACATTCTCAGTGGTAAAAGAAGAATCAGTCGAAGAAACGCGGGAATCGTGTTGTCGTCGGCTGCAATGTGATCGAAGCCCTTTAAAACATATTAGAGTCATTACTGCATACTTTAGAATAATATTTTCTTTCGGAAACGTGATGACATTACGGTGGCTCATTGTCAAAGAGTTAAATAATAAGTGTTTTTAAACTTAAAAAGTATCTTTGGCACATTACTATTGTCAATTGCTCACCAACAAAGGATTGCGCTCCCATAAAAATGAAAAGAAGTGCCACAGGTGCAGTGATCCAAGAAAATGCAACCATCACGAAATATTTTTATGCTGAATTTAAAAGGAATTAAATTATCTCAGCGTATGCACGTATGAATTATCTCAGCATATGCACGTATGAATCATATCAGCTGTGATTACAAGGCGTAAATATCCACCTCAACTCAATAAACTTTACAGATGATATATTACTTCCATCTCGTATTATATCGACAATGCATACCACCTAGAAAATTTTTGCAGTTTCTTCTACACTGCTCCAGATGCCTTAAACTAATTTGCGCTTAACTAGCATCTGCATGTTGATGAAACGATATATATCGCTATTTCATTTTTGAAAGGTTTTTTTTTGTATATTTTTCTCTTCGGGAGATGTTTGTGTGTTTTTCTTTAGTGTACTAAATAGTTCATTCAAATGTCACTGGACAAAATTTAAACTGTTCGATTACTAACAGTTTGCAAAATATATATTTTTAAGCATTGTTGGGTGCATTTACACTCACAAGATAGAATAAAAACTGAGCAAGTATGGGAGGCAAAGGAAAAGCAGGCCGCGGTGCTGAAAAAAAGAAGTCTATTAGTAAATCCAATAGGGCTGGAATCTCTTTCCCAGTGGGAAGAGTTGGTCGTTTCCTGAAATTGGGGCGATATGCAAAAAGAATAGGGCTTGGAGCATCTGTTTACATGGCTTCCGTACTTGAATATCTATGTGCTGAAATTCTTGAGCTTTCCGGTAACGCTGCTCGTGATAACAAAAAAAAGAGAATCATTCCAAGACATATTCAGCTTGCGGTCCGAAACGATGAAGAACTAAACCAGCTTCTCAGCAAAGTGACCATCGCTTCCGGTGGAGTCTTGCCTAATATTCACGCCGTACTCTTGCCCAAAAAATCGAAGAGCTCTGCTGTTACGCCCTCGGCCTAATGCACAGCAGAACAACGGGATATTATTTTGATGTTTATCGATTCGTCTTATTAACAACTGCATTGAAATACGGCAAAAAAGATTTCCGTTATTAATACAAGAAGTATGTACAATGATGCTGATAACATTAAAACTCTTTATCCATTTCTGCATTGTTGTTTTCTTTTTATACGATGTATTTTCGTTGATAAATGTTCCTCTCCATCGAAGTTCATATAGTATCAGGGAGTTATCCGGGACCTTCCTGCAGTAAAAATCCGCCGTCTGGCTAGATTTTGCTGTCTTCTCAGCAAGTTACCTTTCTCTGAAGAAATTCATGACAATGGTTTTGGAACCTTCTTATGCTTCGATGGATGCATGCAAGTACAATGCTGATTATGTGAACGGTATCGTAGTCTACTGAGAATTGTTAATAAAAATAATTAAATACTAGAAATGAAATAAGCATGCTTTGGTTGTTTTCTAAGAGGCACTTGGTGTTGTTTTAATTGAATTAATTTCTGTTAATATTACAGTATCGTCAAGATTACACTCAATGAAAATTTCAAATCTGGTGAGTAAGTTTTCTATTAGACAACATAAGACAGATATTCGTCTCGTTTTCAAACTTGCTTGCACATATGGTTAAAGAAACATATTTATTATTAGGAATGCTGAGTATATAGCAAATTCTACTGGCATATACTTCAGATGCTACTCTAAAAAATTCTACATGTGACAACTTTGAAAAAAATTATGTTATATCATAACAACGCTCGGAAGTGTTATTTCGATATAATGTCCCCATGATGCCAGTGATATTTACCAGAAGTTGCTGCTGTACTGAAATTCTTCAGTTAGCCCTAAATCTAGAAATAATTGATTCTGTCGAGTGCTACATCATTATTTCGCTGAGATTGGTCTTTGAACTGTACATCTTTCTTGGATATGTATGCAGAAATTAAATGGGCAGCACGATAGTATCAAGTTGGAAAAGATTTCTGCATAAAATTTTTTCGTCATTAACAGATTTCTACAACATGAAAAAAAGATTCATTATCATAGAATCATACGCAAGCACCCACTAAAACATAGCACTTTGGAGTCAAATATTAATATTTGGGTTCATCTGTACCAGCATCTTTAATCGGATAATATAAAATTGGTTTTTCTTTTGTACTAGCTTAACCCTTAACATCATTTATAAGATGAAATCAAGTTGCAAAAAGAAATGCAAATTTATTAACCATGATAATATATATAATAGCTATTTTTTGCATATTTTGAGTTCAAAAGCAACTAAAACATTCAGGACTATGGGGCTTTTCTTTTCTATGACTGCCATGGGGGCGGGAATCTTAGGAGTTTGGTAGAGAATACCCCCCACAAATTAGATTTTGTAGAGGGGGAAATAGTGATTGATTCTTTTCTGCCATGAGCTTCAATTCGGACCATAATACCCACTTCCATTCACTGCATTTTTCTGGTTCTCGTACATCTGGTTCAAAACCATTCTCAATATTTCCCTGAAATACTCAAAAGATAAATAAAATGAAGAACTCCAGAGAAACTAGACTGAAACACTGTTTTGCACATTGTGCTGATTACTTTTATTAAGAGGGTGTTTGTCCTTTTGTCTCTTTTGATATTTTTGAAGTCTTCCTGCTTGAAATTTTAGATGGTAAGAAATTTTTTTGTGTGAGTTTAAAACGAACCAATTGAATATCACTTCTTGAATTCTTCGGGTATGCTGAAAATCTTAAAGGTTTATTTCGCATGACCTTTGTCCAAAATGCAGCATTCAAGTTAGTAATGTGTCAACATAAAAAATGAGATTAATGTAAGGAATGTCCGCTTGACTCGAAGATTAAAATAATAGGCTAGAACTAAATCAATTGACCAGGCTAGTAAACCAAGGCGCCCATGAAAATTCTAACAATGTAACCTACATCCTAAAAACGTGCAATAAATATTGCTCTGTAAATTATTTGTTCTTTGGTTGCTAACGATTTGTCGAAAAGAACAGTTTTTTGATCACATAAGATGCATATAATGGGATGCTGTTGGGTTGCATTGACAATCTAGCATCTCTTCACTATATACATATTCATACTTGACTTCTCATAAGATGGTGAATAACAAAGATAAGAACACTTATCTCAGTAAATACTTAAAATGCTTGTTTCTCTTTCCAATGGAAAATTTCAATTGATGAAACAGCAATGAATTTACTATATAACGTTAGACTTTCGAGGAGAAAAAGGTAGCCAAAAATTAATCTAAATGTACTCATCAGTTAAAATTTCTTGTCACCTGCATGTATATAGATACATAATGTTGCTTTTCATCGCCTATACCAATATCATTTGTGACGGTCACAAAACAAAAGTTACTCAATTTCAGTCCAGTTTCCTCCTACAGTGCGCACAAAAAGCTATATTTAATAAGAACTATTCTAAAAATTATCGGAATAAAAAATTGCACGTATATGTATATTGAATTTTAGGTTCATTTTTCTTATTTAGACATGGAAAAATTTACTTGAGGGACATAAATAAAATTTTACTGGAAAAAGGCAAAAGAGAAAGAAAAATCTATTCATAGTAAAATTATTTCGCATAAAAATGAAATTTAATGGCCTATATCCTTTTGTGCTTCAGCGTTAAGTAGAATTCAAAATGCATTATACAGGATACTTATCAACAAGACAAATATTAAAAGTACTATCAAACAGGAAAACAACATTTGCAATTGAATTCTTATATATAAATTTAGGTTATTTGTCAACTATGCCACAAAAAGCAGAAAAGCATAGAGCTTTTGACGAGATAAAATAATTGAATTGTCACTACTTAAAACGGAAACAAATAATTCATTATAAATTCAAATTCTAATCCGTTTACCTCCAGTTCTCTACTCGCGCAATGCTCAAAACTCTCTCCTGCTCTCAAGTGTCCACCAGGGAGTCCCCATAACCTGTTGACCAATAGCACCTTCAAAAATGTCTAACAATTCAAGGTCATGCAAAGTAAAACTCATGCATTTCCTTACATCAGGAAATAACTAAAAAATTAATTTATATATAAATTAAAGTCAAACGTTAGATGAAATACATGTAGCTTAATTCTTGAATTAGTTCTTTATTCGCAGTCCGCAGATGTAAAAATCACTGTTTGGAAGCGTAAGCCACACATTAAAAATTGATTGCATGGACTGAAATTTATGATTCCTTAACGGTGCCACCAGTGGCCCTGATGAACATCACCCAATAGGAATGAACGAAATTGAATAAAAGAATATTTTCAACACAAAAGAATGATTTCAAATCGTTTTATAGAACTTTAAGGTTACCAATCCTCAGCAAGGTCGCCGGTAAACATATTAGAAAATCTTCAATTCATCATGGTAAAAAAGGGGTGTTGGTTGCGCTATTTACACGAGTATTAACAAATTTCAACAGTAAAATCAAATTTTTTATGCCATCTACATAAAATAAATACTCAATTAAGAGATATTCGATAATATATCTGTATATATTTGAAAAAACTAAATTTAAATCAATGAGAGGCAATACATATATCAGTCATACCTAACTTACCCTGAATCCCGGGTTTCTTTTCTGCAGCCAATCAGAATACAGTTCTGAGGGTTAATGACAATACAACCTACTCCTACACGCACTGTAGGACCACTATTTGGCGTTACATGAGCCATCGATTCAGAAAAGAGCCGTATTCCAGTTTCAGTAAGTGCATCTTCCCTGAAGCAAATGAGAGAATGTTGAGTTTCTATTCGAATAGAACACCCGGTCAACTTAAACATATGTCCAAATGGAATGCCTAGAGAATACGCAGAACTCTAAAATTGTTCTAGAACACGACTTCGATGCACATCAATTGCTAAAAAATCATTGCTGCCACAGAAAAATGCATGTATTTGTATGCGCAGCGAGGGCCCACACGCAAATATGGAAAGTACATGAATTAATGCACAACAGAGGAAATACCACTTACTTCTGTTGTGAATAAGATGTTCGCCACTCGGATGCCATATCAAATAATGCATCACTGGTCTGACTCAACAGTATCAGATCTTCAAAACCCTGAATCAAACGCATACTAGAAACTTGAACACTAACTTTGAATGAAAAAACTGAAATTCATGAAAAAAATCTGAAAAACACCCACACAGAAAACATTGAAATATCAGTATATATGCACATATATGAGACTCACAGATATTTGACTATCAGTAAGGTTTCCTTGACTTAAAGGAATCGGATCTATACTTTCAACATTTTGACTCTGACTTGCTTGCTGACTCTGACTGGAGCAAAGAAGAGAATTGTCCGCATCCTGAAAACATAGAAAAGTATGTTATCATAAGTAAATTAGATATTGGACCTAACAACGCGTCAATATATGTAACTAACATGGCTTCAAAACTCTTCTATCTGCCACATTTTACCGGCAAGAGAACAATTGCTTTACGGAATAATATTATGTGCTTTTAAGAGACATGTAAGTTAACATAGGTTAGGATGCTGTTAGGTGCCTAATATAAGATAATTACTATCTTTCAATTAAAAAGACTTTACTGTAATTAACTTTATATCTCCTAGGCTAACTAACTAATTCTGTCGTAAATGCTTGAATGACATTCATTTGAGATTTTAAATAAATAAAAATTTGAGTCGAACAGCAGATACAAAAAATACAATGCACGATTTACTTTCCAAATTCCGAATAAAGAAAATTGTAAGAAAAAAATTTAGATATTAAAAGAAAAACCTTGTATGCTTGCGCTATCGCTAAAAGTCTTTTATATTCCCGTGCCAAATCCTTAATACATTCGTTTGCACGATCTAAAAGTTCCTGCACAAATTGTATCAATAAAAGCTCTGCATTTCAATTCAAAAACATAAGTCTATATATCTAAGAATATTAATATATTTATGTATTTCATTAACTGAATCTAGCATATGACGATTTGCGACTAATAATTACTTAAATTGTTGACAGGTTGAAAAGTGTAAAAAGTTGATATTTATCATTTTCAATTTTGACATAACATAAAATTTAAGAGCATTTCAGCATTAGTAAAAGTCAGCCTAGCTAAAAAAATATGGAAAAATGATGAATTAAACTGAATTTAGAAACTTAGGCTCAAAATCACTGATTCTTCAAATTTTCATATTTTATGTTATGTCCTTTATGATTAGATTTGTATTTGCTCTCTCTTTTATCAATAATTTGTAATCGAAAAGTCGAGCAGTCGTGCTTAATTGCATGCCAGTACAAGAAAAGAATCTTTTCAATGTAATTTCCATGGAATTAACACTAAGTTTCATGAGTGCAGAAACTATTTATTAAGTCATACTCTCTTCAATTTCCTAATAATAGAAGGAAATTATGCATTAGCATTTCTGGTTGTCACTTCGAGGTCAGTTATCTTACTTTTTTTAAATCATAAGGCACAAATCTGTACCTCTAAACGTTCATTATTTTTAACAACACGAAAATATGCTTTTTTGTAGCTCTCTCTCTTCAACCTTGCTGTAGACGTTTTTTCTGAGCTAGAAACGATAGGAATCGACTTCGTAGCTGACCTGGAGAGCGACCGCGATGATTCAGTTGAAGACACATTGCTCCCGCTTCTTCTCCTCTTCGATGACATTTAAACTTTTTAATCTTTTAAAATATATGGATTGATTGATGAATTTTCTGGTACAGTGGAAGATGAAATTAAAGTTCTAAGAGAATAATCAAATGCTCAGAGCAATTGGCATTATGGATAAAAGGTCATTTTAATATTGTAAATGACTGCCTTTATTTTATTTACCTTTTATGATTTTACCTTTTAAGATTTTACTGTCTACCTTATTCTACTTATAATTTTTAAATATATTAACAGACTGACGTAAGTAACTAAATCCACTGGAAATTACCTTTCACACTAATATTGTTTTCATCGTCTTTTTACCAGTTAATCGGTAATATGTAATTATCCCATAATATCAAATTTCCCATGAACATTGTAATAATTACTTCGTAATATTAAGGCAGCTATCGGGTATCTTTAAACCATACGAAAATACGTGCTTATCAAAAGCCCGTATAAACCTCCATAGACCAAAGAGAAAAAAAATTCAGGTTGATCCATAATCTCCATGTACAATGGAAAACTGCATTAGAATGGAATTTTTTTACTTAACATAGTATTAGGTCATGAACATTTAAGAATTGATATAGCACTTTGCAGGCTAGATAAAGCAATGCCAAAATATCATCGAGAATAAGTCTTGTAGAACCTTGCAATTTCATAGAAGGCATTTTTCACTATCGTAAATGCACATGAATGCACATGATTGCACCTGCATGTACATGTATGCATTAAACACAATAGTAGATAGATACACTTAATCTGTGAGTATAACTTTGGATGCTAAATCGTTCCACCAGGGCTCCACATCAGCCTCTGAAATCAAATTTAAATATTTTTTATACCACACTCCTGAGTTGACTGATTTCTTCAACTTAAGCACTGCCATGAACTAGCTGGTCTCACACTTCTGACAAGTCCCAGCTTTATTTACATGCACCTTTAATTGTTCTCTAGTAGAGCTTTATTAATCACTGCATCAATACACAAGCAGAGATTCAACTACAACCTGATTGAAGTTTGCCCATATTTTCAAAGCCTATCATTTTCAATCCAAGCAAATGTAATTCAAATGTAAACAAAGTATACTTACAATGCTGTTGTTGTTCATTGAATCACACACATAAAGCCATTGTTCATCAACATAACCAGTCCTGAACTCCAATGATTGTTCTCATAGAGACTTCAAGCGGGAGCTACAAAGAGTTTGGATTGGGTATCCAAATTCATTAAGAACTTTGTAATGGTCAATATTAGTTTTGGCTCTTTGAGACTTACCAAAATTAGCTATTTTATTTTAGCAACCCTCTAACAATTTTACTATGAATAGCAAGAGAATACCTAGAACAAATATTGAAAGTTAATGATCTATTGGAGGTGGATTTGCCTACCGACATATGTCATCCTAAGTTTGTGCAACATCATTAAGAAGCCTTAACTGAGTCATGCTATCGACTTACAGGGCTCAAGTGAAAACTAAATATCAGTTTTAAGCCAGCATAGTGCATCATAAGTAAATAATTATCACCCACAAAACTGTTTAGTGCCACATGTTAGGAATTGCTAAATTAGTGTCTATGCATGTAGCCAGTAGTTAAGGACAACAAGAAACCCAAATAAACATACATGACCAATAATATATTAACTCCTGTTCACATGTTGCAAAGAATGAATCTTGCCAACACAATACTACTTAAGAGAACACACTTTAAGAGAATGCACATACAAGACAAATTGAATCAGTAGAATCACAGCTCCATAGCAGATTGCATGCCAAAACAGATCAAATCTTGACACCACAGCTATATCTTCTTTGCGTCAGTTAACTGCACTAAAATATAGTGAAAAAAGTTTTTAATTTTTGTATTTACTATAGTGTATACAGTATTTAACAAATTGTCAAAGTAAAAATATTTTTTTGAAAGTTGGTTAGTTTATGAATATTTTGTATTTTTATGACAAAGTGCTGCTATTTACAAGCTAAATTGAATATCGTACAAGTACTGATTTGATTTGATAAAAATAGCATGAAAAATGCTTTTTCATTTTTGTTCATGTATATTCAGTTTTTTCCTCTTGTAACAGTATTATTGTATTATTTGAAAATATTTGTTAATTTAAAATAAAAAATGAAATGCTGCATTTTTACATTTAAAGTTTGATCGGAACATCTAATTTGGTGCTTAACTTTAAATTTTTGGTCAATGATAATTTGATGAGAATTCTTTAACTCAAGAAGAATTATTATAGTTCTTCATATCATACAAACTAGTAGAAGTAAAACTCTAGTAGTTTAGCAAATATAGTTATATTTGCTAAGATTCACTTTCACGTAGGAAGTGGTGTCTAGGTATAGATTTATGTTCATCTAAAAAGCTGTTGCATGTTTAAAAGGCATTAAGACAAAATAGATGGAAATTATTTTAATCTTTATATGCATCACACTTTTCTAAACATCGGTAAAATTCAATGATTAGGCTAAAAAAGTACTAAATCAAAAGTATCAAAACATCAAAGCATTTACTATTGAATAGTACTAAGAGTAGCAACAGCTTTATTTGATTGTTGCTTCAGTCAGTGATACGTAAAGAAAAAAATTGCTATTGGCGCTATTTTCTATCAGGATGTATAGAAAAAATAAAACCCACACATATATTAAGTTGGCGTGTCCAACGATTTTATCACAAACTTGTACAAAGCAATAGGCTTAAGCAGCCATGTCATTGTGCTGATATGATGAGTTATTGATAGAGCACAGATGCACGCGGAGAGATGAAAAAAACAGTGAGATGTAATAGATTGCAGTATACAATTTATTATATCTACACTTCAACTGTTGTAGCATTATTCGGGTAACTTGTTCTGTTACATTTTTCAAATTATGGCTAATGTACTGGATAGTTTACATTTGCCTTGATATCACTACAATGAAATTGAATTAGAAAGCTGATATTTTTACATGTATTGACCAAATGTTATCATTTTGAAATGTCTCAGACAGGATTAGTAAGTTTTTACCTTGACACAGGAATTTTCTCCAAAAACAAATGGCTCACTAATTTTGCTTGTCTAGTTGAAAATAATTGTTTTTTGAATATTCCATAAATGTGACCTCTTGTTTGAGACATAATTCCGAGAAATGCATTTGTAACCGGGATATATAGGAGTACAAAAACCTCCGAGTAGCATTTTCACAGAAATTCTTTGATCAACTAATTTGTGAGAGTTACATTGTATGGTAGATATTGTTAAAAATTCTAGATACTGATAGAAATAAATTTGACAGTTTATTACATCATGAACTATAATAGTTGGCATATATACTCAAAATACAAAAAATAGAGCAAGTATAATTGACCTTTAACAAAACAAACAAAAATTGGAATTATCAATTACTTTATTAATATTACAATAACAGTCGGTCGAAAAACATATCAATCGCCGTTATCCCTCGGTGTGCACTATGTGCCTTTGATGATCACAGCGTCATGAGCACAGAGATACACACATGGAGTATCATGCCATATTCTTGCTACGCATTTGCAGCACTAGTAGTTCTGTGCATGATGCATGCAACAATTTGAACCTGTTCGGGCGTCGCTCAAAACATCATCATGTATGGAGTACTACACTTGGAAAATCGTGCTGATAAAAAACAAAACCGACCACCACGATCTCTCTCTAACGAAAATGCTTGATTATTAATTATAGAAAAGTACTCAATCTGAAAACAACCCATTATTCCCTCGAAAACATAAATTACCCCAAATGCTAAATGCTCCCCAAAACCCCAGATATGTTTCCCTTAAATTAGGCTAACGCGATTACCCACAAGGGTGAAAGAAGTAGGGTACGCCACAATAAGTGCCTTAAGAGGTACACTCTTTATTGTCAGTGCGCTATCCAATCGAGTGCGCATCAGTCCTCTAAGTTTTGAAATAGTAGTACATCCGCCTAGTCCACGTAATAAGTCTATAGTAGCTTCAACAAAAGGCCAATCTCTAGAGGCATTTGTTGGCCAAGCTTGAGTAGGAACGAACCGATCGCTCGTTAAAGCTGAAAGTACAACTGATGCCTCTGAGGAAAGGGTAACTGGAATACGAACCGAATTGCAAAATTCGGGACCAGTAGAAGACCTTGGACGTGATCCCGTTGACTCCGAAAATGGGGGTACTGCATCTGGAAGTGACTGCCAGGAATTGCCCCTTCGAATTTCTTTTCCAATGTTCTTTTCACAGTGCCCATCGCATTGAACCGTACTTACATATGAGCACCAAGCAGGATGGGACGTGACACGCTTTTGAGCACATGCTGCATCGTAAGGTGTGAAGTAAGTGACAAAAATAGATCTGCATCCTTGCTGGACCACAATCTTTGACCTTTGAAAGGATCCACAGCTTCTAATACATAGCAATATGTCATCATCCGTCATGTATGGTGGTATATTTTCAACATGTATACATCGCATTGCGGACTTAGCACCGATCGTTTCATCTTGACGATGAAGTACTTGTGATGGAGGGCGCTGCAATAAAGTAACTCGATCACTTTTTGGAATGCGTTCAACTCGGAATATAAATGGATGACGTTCAAGCATACTCAGAAGACCACCACGTAGATCTCTAACTCTTGCCAATGCATCAGCACCGAGTCGGGCACGAAGGGTATTTGCCAATTCTACGGCTTTCAATGACCATACTGCGGCACTGCCCAGAATTTCAATAGCTTCTTTAACCACCATTTTTTCAAGCATATTTATAGGGGCAATTTTATCTGGAGAAATGTAGACTTTCTTGTGTACATCACTGTTATTTCTGTGTGGAGGACTACGGCTCGAGCTGTCAGAAATTGAGCTTCGGCGGATAGCAGGAGGGGCATCATATAGCAAAGATGGCGTTAAGGGAAGATAAGCTATGAGCTCACTCGAATTTGGGGCTACGGCAACTGAGACTCGATGAGGGGCTAGAGCTGCCAATTGCTCGATACCTCCAATAGTGGCCAGCATTTCCGATTCATGAGGAAAATGTCTACGAAGGCAATCTTCTAGGACAGTAACATTTGCTAAGCCTCTTGGGGTTGACTTGAGTACTGCCTCAATGCCAGTGAGAACTGATAGTATTCCAATCACTGCAGTGGATGGGGTAGACTTTCGACCAACATCCTGGATATTCTCATCTAATTGAGGATATTGATATGGTTGCTGTGGAATCTCTAAACCGGTAATTGATGATGGAATTTGACACTCCTTGAGTGCTTGATCGTATACTGGCTGGCCCATGGAACCAAATCCTATTGCACGTTGGGGATAGTTCACAGAAGAAGCGTACATTTTTGGTGATGTGTCAACATCGTTACTGCAATTAAGGAGCATACTTGGCGAGCCGACGAAATGATCATATTCATTGAAATCAAGAGGTGCTCGTGTAATATTGAGATTGAGCTTCATCAACATGTCTTCAATATTACTATCATGAAAATCGCTACTGGAACTGGATCGGCTAAAGGCCGGGACAGCTGTTAATGCACTTCCACATGAGCTCTCATGACTGCTACTACTTCGAGAAACTCGGCAGAGAGTGGTAGGCGAAGCAGTCGGCACGTCACTGTTGTAATTTGACACATTATGTAATTCTTGGAATTTTGATCCCTCTGAAATAAACTTAGTTGAATTGTACACAGCACGGTCGAGTGCGAAGAGTGATGATTCAGAAGGAAAAGTCATTGTTTGGAATCTCAATAACTTTTTCTGGGAATGGGAACTAGGCTTTAAATGTTTTGGCGACTTGCTGTTAATCTCTTTGTTGCTCGTACAACGTGCCTGTTGCGGAAAGTTGCAAGGGGCTTCCTCTTTATTGTTTTTATTTTCCGTGTTTAATTGCAATGTTACCAAAAATATGGCAAGAAGTGCTACAGCTGGTATGTTTAAGCGAAGCTTTTCTGGTTATGAAGGAAGTAATGATTATTATAGATACATTTTCTTTTTCAACGAGAAGGGATAATAATTCCTCGGGAAGTCTCTCTCCGAAACAGTGACGTTTGATTTGAACCCAGATATTTACTACACAGCTAAGTGAAGTTCGGTAGCAGCTATTCTATGAATCTCAAAATCCTGGTAAGTAAAGAGGCAAGTGAAGCTATCCAATCAATTTCATTTCCCACAAGTTGAAACCGTTTTAATATAATTTCTGAACAGAATATGAATTTCAATTATCGAAACACCGAAAAACGGAAAATGAGCAATGCGCAGAAAAAATAATGAGTCACGAGCTCTTTCAACTCATTTGAGATTATGTCTACGTAAGTTTCAAATTCATCCCGTAAGGCCAACTGCATATTTATGCCGGATAATTTTCTTCGCTTAAATTAATTTTATATCACGGTACATTTGTGACTTTATTACACCGAAAATAGACTCAATACGCGAGGGGATATTATGCGCGCTAAATAACATCAGTTCCATCGCAGGTAAATATGTAATAGTAAATTGCGCAGATTCAAATAAATATTCCGGGTGATGTCAGCAGTATCTTTGTACTTAAATTGGCAATCTTCCAATTTCTTTATTTAACCGAAATAATATTTATATTCAAAAGATACTATGATTCATGGTAGAACTGAATTTTCCAAATTAGTTTCGTTGTTGTATCTCATTTGTTATGAGATACTCGCAGTAATATCCAACATACCTAGTCACTGCGGCGATTACACTTATTACCGCAAATATCCATGTATTTTCTCTTCAACATACAAAACTGCATCCCATCAATTAAATATAAGTTTACAAATTATTACGACATCTATTATAGGCAACAACAAAGTAATGAAATGTAAGAAGATTCAATTTGCGAAAAAAATTTTCCAATTGATAAAAATACCAGGTTTTCCGAAAGAATCAAATTTCCGCCTTTTTCGGAATTAGGCCCCAAAACTTCAAGTTCAGGCAACTTTCACCGAAGGTCGCTTCTTGGGAAGATTAGAAAGATTTCCTGCTGCTTTTTTTGCTGCGTAATCAATGAAAAAATTAATGACTTCTTAAATTGTTTACATCCAAGACTACGAGAGAGCATAACATAAGAAATATGTGCATCTGAATAATATATCCAACAAAATGCTGAACTCACATGGTTTACTTTTGGGCTTAATATACTGTGATGGTTTAGCTTCCGGCACAGCCTGGATTTTCGGTCGAGTTCCACTAGCCTTTTCAACGTTCGATGAAGACTTTTTCGATGCAGACACTGATACTTTTACTGAAAAAAATAACAGTTTCGACTATTTATACTAAATAGCAAAAATGTTACCAACTAGTCCTTACTTTCAAAATTTATCAAATACATTAAACTATTACAGTAGATAAATTTATTTCTTGCGGAATTCTAAGTATTAAGTATTATCAAGTCATCTTCTCTTGAATTTGTTGAATTAATATGTTACTATTAAGTATGCTATAAATTGGTTTGTTTTTATCGCTTTCACGTTAAATAAATTGTATAATGAGTCCTGTCGACAATGTCAACAGAGCCGATCTACAAAACTTTCAGCTTCCTATGATTATCATAATACCAAGTCATGCAATATTTTAGGCTTGATACCAGAGAAGGTAACCAGCATCCTGCCTATAATATTCTTAAATTGCATTTTTTGATGAGGACAACAGTTCAAAGTTCTGGTTTGATACAATAAATTTTATGTTACGTACTTGGTTCAGAAGTTTTTGAGACAGATTTAGTTTTTATATCTCCAGATATTTTTAGTCCACCGAACAGCCCTGCAACTAAAGTAGCCGCATATGCTGTCCCGAGTAATGGCACTGCGGCAACTACTCCAATAACTGGGCTCTTGGTCACAACAATTGTAGCAACCTAGAAATAGATCATTAATGCATTGCTTAAAAAAGTCTCCAAATAAAATCACTTTCAAAACAATCCGCTCACTATTTGCATCTCTATCATCAGTGTGACAAATGTCTTTGTAATAAGCAGTGGATGTTGCATAAATATTAGATAATGCATTAAATATAACTTACTACTTCACAGATCTTTGTATGCTAGTGTGTATTGATACTTATCCAATATTTTTGATAAACTGATAACTTAAAGTGCAATCGGCTATATCGATGACATTTACCAAATACCAATTGTACATATAATCTGTATCGTCACTGCTGCCATAAGCCATATTATTGCAAATACATTGGATTTTTTTAACATTCCTATTCAGCATGATGCTTTTTATTACAATAAAATAGCATAACGCAAAGTAAAAGGAACCTGACTCACAATTATTTCTGCAATCATACAACTTCCTTGTTTTTCTATCAAGGTCAAATATATTTAATCATTCTGATTACACATTTTTCATATGTAGAGCAAAATCCTACTATATTTTTCAGAAGTTACAGCACCATCTATACGATAGAAATATTATTGATCATGGGTATGCTGGACTAGAAAAGTCTAATCAAACTCCCAATAATTCATTTATATCACTGCTTTCCATGAAAACAGAGGCTGAGTAACTCCATTAAGATTTGTGATATAATGTATTCATGGAAGCTTAGCATCATATAGACAGTAAATGAGCTCGTTTTAAAAGCATTCATGGCATCAACTCATATGATTATTACTTGAAGGTATAGAAAAGAAATTACTTACCTCAGCAAGTACAGCAGCAGCAGCAATATTGTTAAATAATCCAGCACCGCCTTTAATGGTATTTACCACCAATGGTAGTGCAAGATCTGCCGGTTCCACTGCCTATAAAAAATAAGAATGTCACAAGGAATTCAGCTAAAATCTATGAAGTTCAGTTCAGCCTAATTCTATTTTCCTCTACTTATCTGGTTAAAATGAAGTATGTTACTATACTGTATTATAAAAAATTTATTTGTGAGACGAATCTATCCGTACAAAAAATTAAAAAATAGTTATGATCATCTTTCTCAATTTTTGTTCAACTTGGTTATTTTTTTGTGATAAGCTATAAAAAAACTTACAACATACAACTATATATAGAAATTAAAAAAAGACAATGGAAACGATGTTTAATTTAATAAAATTTGTATTGTAAATATATTATGAGGTAAAAAATAATTACCAGAAACCCAGCTGTGTTTAGCAAAAACTCTGCATTATTTGCGACAAAGGATAATAACCCAGCTTCTTCAACCAGTGGCAATAGAGCTTCTGCTTGACTTAGAGTAAGGCCAGCATCTTCCAGGGCACTCAAAAGTCCTAATTCAGCCGTAAGGGTTAGAAGTTTTTTCTCTCGAACTCGATCCAGAACTGGATACACACGCTATAAAGTCATAAATGAGATACCTGTCATAAGCTAAATTTACCAATGTCGAAAATTTCAAAAAAACTTGAACACCTAACTTTTTTTATCATTTCTCTACATTACAAAAAATTTGTTCAGGTAAATTTTAACCATTAAGCTTGTCATTACGCATATTTGAACAGGTTAAGTCAATTATTGAGTGTAAAAGCATGAAAAGCACATGAAAAATATAATGCAATAGAAGATATTCATATGGCTTACTGTTACTTAAAATTGAAGAAGCTATACAACGAATAATAATAATTAAGAACACCAACAAATCTTCAATGCTACAATTCCAAACATGAAACTTGCCAACTCTTTTGACGTTACTTACATTTATCAATGCGTTAGTGTTATACTCTGAGACGAATCGTTTGTACTTTTCTTCTCCCCAATAAAATTGAGGATTAATAAGGTTCACAGGCAGATCCTGACTTGTCGCTGCCATTTTGAGCGCTGCAAAATTCCTTGCATTTACTAAGCTAAACAAAATAAGCAATAAAATTTCATGTTCTAAGAACTTTGACGATGCGTTATGGACACCAGTCACAAAACATTACGATCGATGTTAAAATGCCTTTCCAAATAAATGGCGGCCTAGAGGAGCAGTGAGAAAATTTTACCTGGGTGGTGAGACGAACGCTCGCGCGGCGGTTGCAAAAATGAAAAATACAACAACGCAAGTCTTCATGAGTCTATACATGAAAAAAATGAGCGTTTTGTCATATTGTCTAGTAGCCACTACTGTGAATCAAATTATTGCACATAAAACATGAAGATTCAGTCAATCTAGGGTTCGAAAAGACTAATATAATATTTATGGAAGAGTTAGATTAACCTATGCTGCCGTCGTCTGACACAGCCAACGAATGTTAGGTAAAAATATAATTTGTGCATGATTCAAGGTAAAGTAAACGAAAAAGTTGCAGAACAAACGGATCAAGATATTAATGCACAGTTCACCCGATCAAGAATCATTCAGAGAGTGCAGGATTAAATTTTCATACGAAATTAGTTAGCGTGTCAACACAAAAACTTCAAAGCTAGAAATTAAATGTGATGAATTTCTATTTCTATAAATTATCCTTGTGTGACGCTCATGCGTAGCCATTTAATCTGCGTCGTGGAAGTCTGGGTCTGAGACTCCTATCTCTAGAAATAATACGATGAATCAAGATTCTTGTTGCTTCTGCCCTATAAATGCTCCTTCCGACATTTCTGCATGGGAACCAGTTCCAGTACTAGGTGGACTTGTAGGTCCATTCTATAGTCGTGATTTTGAACCCCGGGAGAGCTTATTCTGTCATATAAGTTGTGCGATTACAGCTCGCGGTGTAAACATTTGCAGTAGAGGCCGCGAGCATATACCATATAAAGTTTTGGAAGATATTCAAGGCATAGGTTGGACAGCTATTTCTCGTTATCATCCTGTCCATCCTGGAGAATTTGCAAATTATTTCAGTGATCAACTTCAAGCGGAATATAGGTAACTCGTAATGCTCACGATGTGCACTGGCAAGCCATCTTTTATAGACTGGCAACTACTGGTCAGTCAGTGAATTTTCGATATTTTGAAATATGATCAATTTTTAATTTTTAGCACGTTTATTGGTGAACATTAAATATGCATTCCACACTCTATTGGTTTAGCATTGACTTAGTCGACTGCATTTTGTGTGAGATTCTAACGAATGTATTTTTTCATATGTGTGATAGAGTTGAAGGAATAAATTTTCAATCTCTTTGTAAAATATATAAAATCACATTATTTTTATTTATATTTTAGTGAGATGGTATTTGAGATATAACAATATGGTGGAACATTTAAATATATGAATCTTTAATGTTTTACTGACAGGAGTGTGGCCAACCCATAAATTTATTTTCTTATTGACTGTAACAAATTGTGTAACATTTAATTTACTATAATTGTTATTTAGTGGTATGATACTTAATATCTACCCTCAATACATATGTTGATTTTAAGTCGAAAATGTATTTGTATAGCAATGAAAACTGTAATTATTCTAAAAACTGATAAAAAGGCCTTGTGTACATGACAATTCACATATTTTGGAATAAAATAATTGATGTGTGGCATCTTCGGAGTGTCGAGTAAAAGCAGAATTTTGTTTTGCTTCAAAGCATGCATGGACTGTTATGAATCCTTTCGAGTAGTATGAATATGTAATAAACTCAAACAAAAAATATTACAAGATGTGACATGATTTTGATTTTCATTGAACCTTCGTGACAGTTGTCGGTACTTGCTTATCAGGACAAGGCAAGTTTGAGAATTTCATCCTATCTTGCAACGTATTACGTTCCTGCTTCCAAGAAACAAACTCAACATATGATATGATATTTTCTATATTCGTTTTTAGTGAAAGAATGAACACTTTTTATATTTTTAATACTGATTTGATTAAATATGTCTTAATTTGTATCGTTACCTAGACGTGGCCAGAGAATTACATGCGCACTTTGTCAGCAACGCGGAGCTCTGCTGGGATGCGCAATCAAAGGCTGTGACAACTCATATCACTTCTACTGCTCTAGATGGGGGTGCGTTGTTATTGCAGCGCCTTTAATGCGAGAAGGAAAACGCCTTCGCCCTATGTATGTATTGTTCTGCCCAGAGCACGCTGCCCCATCAACTCCAACTGCCCCTGAAACACCTATACCCGCAGAGGGAGAACTGGTCGTCCATGTCAATGATGTCAGCAGGGAATTGCTCGATTACTATGGTGAGATTCCAAACTGCGGTATTGCTTTTCCTGTACATGTGATTATAAAAACAAAGCCCGGAGCAAATAGAGACCCTGAAACATCCGAAAAGGTGGTTGAGTTTATAGACGGGGAATTATTGCAGTTTAATAGTATTCTTACCCCTATACCAGATGAACTTCCTATTATTTTCACCCAGGATGAGGTTGTCAGTGATTCAGGGTCTGATAAGAAAGAATCACAGCTCCCAGCAAATGCGGAAAATTCTTCCGATTCTGAAAACTCTACAAAGAGTACTCCGCAAACAATGCATCGAGTAACTGAAAGAGATGAAACGGCAATGACAAGCCGAAATTTGAATCATCTTCCTGTTCGAAAAAGTAGCTCATCGGGCACTCAGCAACACCATGCGATTCCTAGAAAGAATCGTATTACTAATACAAATGACAATGTAAGCAGCTCTGGCGAAGCAAGTACAAATTATTCAAGAAAACATGTTCAAGATGCCAATACTAGAAGTGCACCATCGAATCATCTTAGAGGCAGGCCCCAGAATAGGATTAAAACGGAAGAGAGAATGATGAAATCCATGGAAAATACTAGGAATTCTACAACTTTTCCCCCAAATGATGTAGGGGTAAGTTATATGATTCCCAAGAAAAAGCGTACTCTCCCAGAAGGCAATCCTGATATAATCTCAAGATTTTTGAATGTGGACAATGGTATTGAGAGACCGGATACTTTGCATTTCAAAAGTCACACACCGAGAACTGCCATAAACCCTAGAAGTCGGGTGCATGAATCTGCATCATCAGTAGTGCAAACAAGCCAACGCTATGCTATACCGAAAAAGATGCGGAATGCTAGAATTGATGATGAAGATGAAATGATCAACGCAATTAGTTATACATACAGACATGACGAGCAAGTTTCTTCGGCTTCCAGTCGCAGGAATCCAGAAATTAGTAGACTTGAAGCTAGGCGACTTCGGGAGCTTGGGAAGGATCATATTGTTTGTGATATTCCAGGTTAGTTTAATAATGACTTTTTTATTTTCTTAGGATTCAAGATAGTTTTATTGTGCCTTTAGAGTTTTCAGATTTTTGCATAGTGGGATATTATTTTTTGAATTTGATGCTGTTCTTTTGAAAAATCATTAGCTGAGCTAATTTTTTTCGTTTGTTTATTTCATCATTTACAATATATATATATACATATATGTATTTTCGTTCATTAATACTCTACACTGAAAAAGGTTAATTGCACTTTTTGCTAAAAAGCATAATGCTGTTGGTCAAATAGTAAGCTGGTCAATTTTTTTTCTAAGTGCAATTTTAATTGCTGATAAATAATGAATGCACCCTTGACGGCGCATAATTTGATCAATAAACTGTTCCAACTGTAATTCATTTTTACTTGGGTGCAAATGTTGATTTCTTTTCTTATCCGTTTTACATTTTGCCAGCATTAAATTTTGCTTTCGACTTGACAAAAATATTATTTTTACAATGGAAAGTGAAAATATTATCATATCAATGGTATACACTAGTGATGTACTCCATAATAAGCTATATTGTAGGACAAAGTAAAAACTTTAGTGCCAATTCTCAAATGAGGATTGCATTGTAGATTCCTTACAAATCAATATTCAGATTCATTTAGAATGGAATTCTAATTATAACTAGGGCTTTTATAAAAATATGCAAGTGATTTGAATTGGTATTGTAGCAAATGAAAACAAAATAATTTATATATTTAAAAATTTCAAATTTTTTATGGTGCTTTTGGGGGCATTCGTATTTATATGATTCATATACTTAGCTTCACTGCCAGTTAGAAATTTTGGTAGATAAAAATAAATCTATATCATTTGGCCTCTGTTTTGACTGATGTTTAAAACACCGTAGAATTGGTTTGGAAATTCTTTGCTCCGAAACATCGTAATTACCAATTCAGACTTAAAAGCCAAATGCCAATTCACTTTGTCCTTCAAATACGTATGATATAAAAATATTTTCAAATATTTCGTGCCCTAAAAATAATTCTACAGAATTTCATTCGCAAAATTGAAAAACTTGAACCAGGTCAAGTAGGTGCCTTGGTCTTTTTCTTTTTAGTTCACGCATATAAAGTTGCAATAATTTTGCTTTTTTGATTGCAGATAGTCCACGAAGTAAGCTGGAGGTCAGAAGACTTGAGGAGCTTGATAGGCCAGAGATAATTACTGGAAACATGGGTACTATCAAATTTCTATTTTTCTCACAGTTTTTTATTCCTTATTATGTAACAATATAGGATTGCAGTGGATTGTTTGATACATTTGATATGTTTTTATTATACTAAAAAATGCTTCAAAATTCATTTTTTTTTGTTTGATATATATGATGTTCTACAAATACTGTTTTCTCATTTATTTATTGCTTAATATTTGATGCTATAAGAGCAATTATAAAAATTTATTTATGTGTGTATTTTTAGATGCAGAATTGGCGACAGTAACTCAAGTTTTACATACAATAGAATTAGATGGCTCGAATAAAGGAAATGCTGAGGAAATTGAAACTGGCCACAAGACTGCTCTTTCTCATATTTATGAGCTTGCATCCAAAATGACCATTGTCAATAATGATATTTTTTCTAGTTGTCCGGCAAATGATACAGAAATAGATAGGGCTCGATCAAAAGCAATAACTTTTCAAAAGCGAGGAAAAAATGGATTGCCAATTAAAATTGCACGAACTGGGATTGTTTTACTCCATCAAGATTCGCATGGATTCGGAAAGTTCAATTCGCTATTTCGTGATTCGGATCGAGAAGTCTGGGTGGAGAAACATCAGCAGTTCTGGACACTTCCGGAACAATTCGAATCTATGGAAGACCTGTATGTACATGGAAAAAATATATTAGACGATTTAGACTCAAAGAGTGTTATGGTAGTCGGTATCCTTCTTGCAGAATTTTCGGAATATTTGGGTGGTGAAAGGTGTGCGTTTTGCAATATACTTTTAAATTAATGACAGTGCTCGGATTGAGCTTTTACTGTTAATTTTAAGGGATTGTTTTGTCAGATAACAGGGGGATTAATTACAAGGGATTCAAATTGTATGCGGATGCAGTTGTCATTTCATAGATTGATGGCCCACAGAAGGATATATTCAATTATTTCGTAGCTTTATCTCTCTATCGACCCCTTTTGATGGTATTGTACATTAATATCACTAATCAGATATATTCGAATAACTGACAATTTTTTGCGGCACCGACTGTATAAGTTTATAGAATATTGACTGTAATGTGAACATCAAATTCTGCTTTTTGAACTCCTTATATATCATTCATTGATTGGAATATTAAATTTTTTCAACATAGATATGATTTACGACTGCAAGTCTTGCTCGAAAATGGGGAGAACGACCTTAAACAACCCTCTCAAGAAGGTGCTTGTTGCGTATTAGGAGATTTTTGCACTTATGATGGTAGTAGTCCTGAAAATGATGAACTCGGAAAGCTCATAATTCTAAAGAAAGGTTCTATTGGATACTCTGAAGTTATTCGGAAGTGCGATTTACAAGATACAGAATGCAGTCATTTGTGTGCAATCATGTTAGTTCCAACTTGTAAAGAGGAACTGCAACTTGTCTCATAATGAATCAATTGATTTTTATTTCGATGTATCCGTTATGAGACTGCTTGTGCATTAAAATCATTTTGTTATCGTATGCGCACTATTTAGTGAGAGTAACATGTTAGTTGTTAAGGCCACTAATTTACAAATATCATGAATTACATTTTGAGATGTAATTTTTTCATACAAAAATCTGTTCTGAAATCCTTAACAAACAGTAAACCATATAATTTATGATGCATCAAACTTATTAAGCCATACGTTTATTGGGTTCCTTTTCAGATTGAATTTCTCGTAAACAGAGATAAAAATGCTTGTTCAATGTATTTAAAATGTGTGTTTCCTCATATTATAATTTTCCTTTTTGCATCATTATGAAATCATTGATGCACATCACAATTCTCAAGTGAGATATCAGTTGTATTCTGTAACTTCATCTGATTAAATGGTCCAATGATCAAAGCAAAACTAAAATAAAAGCAAAAGGAAAAACAGAACTGATACATTAAGCATGAGAAAGAACAAAAAAATCCAAACAAGTCTGAAAAACAATTGGCATTATTTGATTATTTTCCAATAGTTTCTCCTTAATCAGCTGTGCTTTATTAAAATAATCTAATGATCTGTGGTATTTGATTAGATAAAACTACCAGTAATTGACTTGAAATATTTTTAGATCGCAAAAAATTTTTATCTAGACATTCAGTCCATCCCTTCATGCTGAAACTTCTCTAAAAAATGCATAAATGCATTTAAATTTTGGTGATGAAATCAAGTGTTTACTAATACTTAGGAGTGCTTGTTAGGAATTAACTTGTTGACGGTTAAGTTAATGTTATTGCTGTGGAATTATGTTTTATGGCGAGTCAATGTTCTGCATATTGGAATTCTAAGTTTATGGCAAGTCATCGCTGGATTTTGGTGACAGGCTAAGTATAGGGTTTGCGTGTTACTGTGAAGTATGCTTACTTCCAGCAACACAATTTATGTCTGTGTAAATATACGCTTTGTTTTTAGTCCTGAGTCTTATTTGTAAACACATCAATAACAGTGCTGTACATTCTAGTAATCTTGAAAAGAAATATTTTTTAAGTTCACTCCACAAAAAACTTATTTTTAAGGCATGCACAATATTCTTGATTAGTGCAAATAATGGATATATTCAGCTTTGTAATTATTTATTTAATTTGTCATTATGAAGTAACTGAAACTGAAGTTGAAATTTTAAAGAAAAAAACATGATATACACTATCAATCACATTTAGAAATGAGATTAATTATGATATCTAGAGTTACAAGTTGCCTAACACTTATAAAAAAAGCATGAACTGAAGCCCATTTTAAACAATCATATAATTAACAAATAATCTTTCCTATTTTATACTTTTCAATGCAAATTTACAATATGCAGTTGTGAACAAACAAGCTCATTATTGACAAGAATAAAGCATCCTTAATTTCAATCTTGAGAAAAATTAAACAGCTTTTTTTCATGGAAATGGATTTTAATATGTGCCTTAAAATCAGCACGTGTTATGCCAACTAGTTCAAGATATCATAGCTAAAACATTGAACAAGAACCAAACATTCAAGTTTAATCATATTTTGCATGTTTATATTTTCTGGAGGGTTCAATTACAAATATCAGTGGTGTTATAATTAACATGCAGACTGTTTTAATGCCTTACGCTATTTGTTTTTTAGTGGCAAAACATTTGAAAAGTTTCAGCCTCTGAACTTACTCATTTTTGGCTCAGCTAACATCAACCTCCTTGTTCTAAAAATTACATTGACCCACGTTAAACTAAATTTAGTGTGGGCGCTATTTACTAAAAGTGAAGAGAACTTCAATCCGAGTTTTGGCACCCCCAAAATACTTTGTTTTTTTTCCAATAAAATATTTCTGTAGTAGGTTTTTTTTATGCCAATTTTAAGTTTCTGGTAGCTTTACATTTACCAAATTGTTTCGTCCGTGGTTAAAAAGATAGAAGGCTGCATAGTAGTTCTACACGGAACAATACTTCGGTTATTTTGCAGCTTTTATATTTTGGTTCAGTAATTATTTTTATAGAACACTATTACCTCTGACGAAATGGAAATAGAAATATATGCTTTGTCATATTAACACATTTATTACTACTTATCGTCATTGCAGACAATCTAAACTCTAAAGTATTTTGTTAAAACTAGTCCTAGACTTTTTATGGTGAGAAACCTTCAGCATTTATTTCTATAAACCCTTTCTATAACTTGATTTGCTTCAGGCTGAGATTGTACTCATCTTTCTCGTTGGTGCTGGGTCGATTGCTGTGGGTGCATACGTTTGCTCTGCCAAGGAAAAACTCGAATTGCGATCAAGGTTTCAGCATCTAACCAAATTAGTAGTGTGTTACAGGTTACGGGAGCCAATATCACCAGGAAATTCGACTCGGATAACTGATAACTCGACGCGCCCCACCAAGGTAAAAGTTGGCAAAAATGAGTATTTGCCAGTTCTTGCTGGTGTATTGTTACCGACAAACAAGCACCAGGTTGGAAGTAACATCTCTTGTACTGAATGCAGCTCCTGTCCTATATGCTTAGAAACTATTCCCGGTGACCCCAATAAAATTCTTGCAATGCTTCTCTGTGGACACGTGTTTCATAAAGAATGTATAATTGAGCCTTGGATAATGGAAGGGCGAAAAAACTGCCCTGTTTGCAATCAAAATCTCCGGCAGTTGTACCTTAAGCATCAGATTGAACTCAAGAAGAGTAAAAAAATCAGCAAACTAAAAAATTCATCGGCGAGAAATTTTTTTTAAAGAGAGCTCAGAATATCTCATTTCTCACTGAATATTATCGTAAAAAATGCTTTTTTCTAGCTAAACTGCTTCCTGTAAGATATTTGTACAGTGTATTGGAATAGATATGGTTACTTAGATAAATTGTAATCGTTTCAATTGACATTGATCGTAATATATATATTTCTTTTTTTCCTTTACTTGTTTCACTGTACAGAAGAATATAATGGATACATTTCTTAAATTTTATGCATCGTCTAATTATATGATTAAACTCTAACTAGGAAGAGTTATTGGATATGCGATAATCCAGATTTCAGTGCTACAAATATATTTTTTGTTTGAAATGGGCCAAAATCATTCCTCGTAAAATTCATTTAATGTAGTAAATTGATATACATGTAATACCTTTTGCGATGAATTAGAACAAATTGAGTAACCAGATTTTCCGCATTCATTATAATCAATTGCTGTCAGATATATACTCAGGCAGATGCTCAACAGTACTTTCAATACATAAATCACTTGTAGAATATCTAGTCAATATGAGAAAACATGTAAAATATATTATAGAGATTAGAAATACTGCCTTTTGTTTCCATGAATTTCTACACTAAGGACATGAACAATTCTAATATTTATTTAAGATCTATAAAAAAACTTTAAACTATAGAAGAGTAGTTAATACATAGCATTTTTTCCTAAGATAGGGTAAGGATGAGAGTAATAAAGTATTAAGAACTTATAAATGGCCAAATATCAACATTAATTTATGTTGCTGCTATTTTTCTATTGCCTGTATCCCAAAATTTTTCTCGATATTTTTCTTTCATTCAAAACACTCGAATGTACCCCCATTACGCATGTTTCTGGTCTACACAAATAGGATACATAAAGCAATGGACCGACTCAAAGTCAAGCCAAAACGTTTGTAGGATCTGTGCTAGAGGCTTGCGTACTAAGCACTGTTGAATCTCAACACGTAAAGTGTTGTCACATTTTCTAGAGTTATAAATAGCCTCAAAGCCACCTTTTGGCAAGTCTCAGCCAGTGAATGCTAGCTCGATTGAATAAACCTCAAATTAATGAAAAATATACTCAAAATCAGTTTTTTGTTGGTAAAAATGTATTTACCTGTCACAAATTTCTCTTCGTCTAACTTAATTTATTTCATCTGATATAGAAATTTTATACAACTTTGAAATTTTTTGTCTGCTGCTTATAATCTGAAAAGAATTCTCTGGTGATAAATGTTTCCTCGTGTAAATATTCCATTATTACCATGCTGTTGATGGAAAAATCAAGCCCAACTTTTTCAACCACTTCAAGTAATCTACAGGATACCCTAGGTTGTACAGTTCTCAGTTGCTGTATTCCCAGACATTACAATCATGGCTCTTGTGCTAAGGTAAATGCCACTTTAACGGCATTTTGTTCTGGCATGTATGATTCATCATACATGCTAGAACAAAGAAAAAATTGCTGCAAATCAATGCTAAGTTTGCTTTTGAATCCTGTATTCAAAGTCCACAAACACTTGACTCTACCCTGCAGTTTTCCTTCAATTGTACCTCATTAAAATTTTAGAAACATGAAACAACAAAGCACATAAAACTGTCAAAAATGTGTATATTTATCATGCACTAATTTTGTTGATAGAAGTGAGCTAATTTCATCAACAGAACAAAATGCATAACCCTACTGGAATCTGTGCAGCCAATTTACTTGGAACGTCATAAATGAAAACTGACCATAGCTATAAAAATAGAACTAGTCCCTAAGGGAGTTAGTTCCTAACAAAATTTAAGCTTACATGCTTGTTGTGGCTCAATTTTCAGGCATTGGTGACCTATAATAATATATTCTACAATCAACTTTTATCATAAAATTGGAAGTACCTTACTATTCACTATTTTTATTTTCATGGGCAATTGCCAGGATCATCACATACTAAACTGTTACATTCAAGCCTATGTGATACATCCAACCCTATTTGCTATACTAAAATAAAGTGTTGCATTGGAATTTAAATGACCAGAGTATCACTTTCAATCATGCAGGTCAGCTTTTACAAGTTCTTGCCTTGCACATATCAATGTATAATGATTTATATATAAATTGTCTTGTTTTGTCCAATTCTTTGTTATGGTCATCTGTCACATGCTACATCTCTAAGCTGGATGAAAGTCTAACAGTTGATTGAAAGTAAAAAAACTTCTAGGATCCATGTCAACTCTTATTGATAGTGTTTGAAAGCATATTTTTTCATTAGTTTTAAAGTATTTGGATCCTGCTAGTATTTTTGTACACAAAGTGTTGCCATATCAGCTTTTGTTTTTTGTACAATACAAACTATTGTATTAAATAGTTTCAATTTACAATATTATTCTTTTGAGCATTAAGTTTTGCAGTGTTTGGCAATATATGTGTCAAACTTGAGAAAGAAAAAACCTATGGAGCAAGAGAAGAAGCATTAATTTCATAACAGATTGTTTTATTGTGCACTCAAATCATCAGGCCTATGAATGTCTGCAAAACAACCAAAGAGTCTTAATTAAAGACCTGCATCTTCTGCTGTAGAACCTTTTGATTTGAAATTTAGAAATAACACTCACTACTTTTTCATTATGACAACTTCTACTATATCTCTGTTTCATTTTTAAGACACCATATGTTCTTATTTAATCTACTGTCAGGAATTAACCCCTAAAGGAGTTAATTCTATTTTATAGCTGCGGTACATTTCTTCTGATACCATGTTGGAGTTTTAGTTTAGTCTATGAGAACAAGTTTCAGTAAGTGATATTTTGTTGTTGATAAAGTTATCTCACTTCTATCAACACAATTTAGGATGTAATAATATACGTATTCTGTCACAATTCCTTGTGTTCATGTTGTGTTTTACATTCCTAACACCCACTGAATTTGTAGAAACTGATGCAGAGGTGGTATCTGTATCGATTTAAATGCTTAAGCCCATAAAAGTTGATATTTATGGTTACAAATGCTCTACTAGAAAAGAAGCCCTGAAAAGTAAAAAATGGTGAAATGCATCATTTTTTGATTTCTGCTAAACAATGACAAACAATGTGTATAAACTGCATTAAAAGTTATAAATGTAAATCATGCAACAAAAGTGTCTGCTTTAATTGATTACGGATTTAATTATGGTTTGATTTTTTGATCACATAAACTACGGGTAGTTTCTTAAAACAACTGAAAAAGTTTCATTTCAAAGTGATAGATTGAACCAAGGTTTTCACTAATCTTCAAAGTTGTATAACTTTTAACATTTATATTTGAATATGTTGAATTTCAGCAGAAATTTCTTGTACTCAACCATTTACATGCACCAACCATATTGAGTAATGATTAGCTTAGAAAAAATTATCCAATTATAAAGTGAATAGATTGCAAAGAATCTGTGCTTTGGGAAAATAATTAGTACTTCATGTCTCTATTCATCAGTAGATTAGTCTATGCCTGGATAGAGTACCAATGCCCAAAACAACTGGTAAATCAATGACTGTGAGCTTAAGTCCTATTGATGGCTTTCTCTAAAACGTTGGAAAGAACTATTCTAAAATAGATATTTTTGATGTGCCCGACAAAACATTCCAAGATTTTTTTTGAAGCCCTGATACCTCAGTTTGAGTGGATAGTGTTTCAAGGGTTCAAAGTATTTTGGAACATTAGAAAAATTGATATTGATAACTCTGGTATTGAGATTTCAGGCACTACAAGAAGAACAATAAGATTAAAACAAGTCCATATCTCCAGATATGTTGATATGATCACAGATTTATATGACAATACTTTTAGGATTCTTGGAGACAATTTTGCAAAGAACTACAATGAAATAAGTATAGATACTGAAGACTAAGTTCAATTTATGGCTAAACTGCCATCTGATTTTTATGATTACATCTATATTTTCAAAGAAACATAGTCCAAGTCATTTCTCAAATATTGAGAAAATAACATAAGCATTGAGATTATTGAAGGCAAAAAGGTGCTTTGGTGACCATTTACCATGAATCTAAACATAAGTTGATACACTGCATGAAGTATTTTGATGAAAACTTGTCAAAAGAATTTATTTGCTCTTCATAACCAGCTGAAACAAATATCTTTTGTAAAAAAAAGTGACAAACTGAGACCTGTAAATGATTGCTGAATTTACAATATGATAACTAGAAAGGTTGTAATCAATTACCTCTGATTCATCAAATGTTTCATCAAATTTTAAAACTGCAGGTATTTATCAAGGTCAATTTTTGAAGAACATATAACCTTGTATGCATCCAAAAAGTTAAAAAAAACTACACTTCATTGTATATACGGTTATTTCAAATATTGCAATGCCTTTTGGATTGATAAATGCACCCGTAATATTCCACCCTCATGAACAATATCTTCTGTGAATATTGCAATGTATTCTACATTATATATCTCAATGATATTCTAATCTAATCTGAAAACATATCCAAGCATTGAAAACATGTTAGCAACACTTCCTGCTGCTTATGATGTAATTTCTTCAATGAAAAACTTGAAATTTTTATTTTTTATTACAACTATTGATTTTTGCTAGGATATTTTCTTTTGGAGATAGGCATCAGTATGGATCCTAAGAGTCTCAAGTATTGAAAAATAGGTTGCAACTGCAACCATTGAGACTTTGCAGTCATTCTTGGGCTTTGCAAATTTTTTATTGTCAGTTCATTCTTCTGTATATTAGATAAGTGCTACTTTAATTTTATCAGTTGAAGAAAGATCAGATATTTAAATGGTCTGATGAGTACAACAAAGCTCTGAAGGATCTCAAAAAGTCTTTTAAATTGGTTCCAATTTTGAAATATGCTGATACATCTTGCCCATTAATTGCTGAAACTCGTGAATTTGAATATGAAGTAGGAGCTATATTATCCCAAAAATACGATGATGAGCTACTTTAATACAAACAGACATTTAAACATAAATCATACAGTATATATTACTGTGTTGCTAGAAGTAAACTCTAGCAATGCAAGAGAGACAATTATTCAATCATATGATGGACCAGTAGTAACTGCGGTGTGGCACTATTCCATTGGCTAAAGTGAGAACATGAAGTCAGCAGTCAGAACTCTTAAACTGAGAATAGAAACAATGATGCAGCTAACATAGTTATAAGATTAACTGTTAACCGGTTAATTTGTAACAGCTACATCCAATTGCTTACTTTCCTAAAAAAGTATTATTTCCTGAAATTAATAACAAAGTTCATGATAAAGAATAACTTGGAGTTATTGTATGTTTTTATCTATGGAGATTATTTTTGTTTAGTAATATTGAACTTGTTGCAGTCAGTACAGACACAACACAACAACCTTTAGAACTTTGTCTTCAAATAAGTTAAATTGATGCTAAGTTTGATGGTTCATAATTTTGGCTGATTTTAATTTTCAAACAGTATTTCATATCAGACTACAGGGAAGAAAGCAGAAGCTTTGAGTTGAAAAAAAGACTACCCGTTCATAGAGAGACAACTAAGTTTGCAGCTAAAATAAAGCACTATTATCAGTTGGAAAATATTTCACTGCCATACAAAGTCCTGGTGAAGATCAAGGATTTGTTCAGTTACTAGATCAAATAAAGATTGTCCTGACACAAAATGAGGACTCATTGAAGTTTTGTGGCAAAGATGGATTTAACTGAAGATAGTTGCCTTCTCCATCAATATTGGAAGGTCATTTTCCAGTTAATAGAGATGGAAATATTCAAATTGTATCATAATTTTAAAATTGCAGAGCATAAGGAAGTTAAAAAGTGTTTGAGTTTATACGTAAATTGTATTGGTGGCTGAGTTGTTGAAAAAATACCAGAACTTACACTGAATTGTGTAGTATCTGTGCTCATTCCAAATTAAACTGTAATAACTTGTGGGACTTTAAGTACCTCTTTCAATCCCTGTTAGACCATGCTTCTTTATATCATGGAATATGACTACAAATTTTCATACAGTTCAAGCTCTGGATTCCACTTTTACCATAGTTGAACAGTTCACAAAAATGGTCTATTTTATTGCAAGTTTTAAAACAATGGCATTGTCAAAATTTGCTGACCTATTCCTTTATTATTTTGTTGCGTTGCATAGATTTTCCAACACTTTTATTTCTAATCAAAGATTAATATTTACTTTGCAGCTTTGGTCATCATTATAGAAAATTGTGAAATTTGTCAAAGTACTTAGAGTATGTAATATTTAATTGTAATCTGCTGGGCAAACTGAAAGAGTAACCCATGTTCTGAACATTATTTGCATTTTTTCTGACTATGATCAAACAAATTTGATTAAAATTTTGCTTTTTCCTGATTTTTGCTATGATTCTCAATACCATTCATCTATGAAGATGTCCCCTTTTTAAGCAACTTATAGGTTTGAGTCAACATTTAATTGGTCTACTAAACTTACTCCTACTTCTCCACCAACTATAAAAGAATATTATTGTAGGCTACACAACAATATTGAAATTGTCTATGAAGAACACAAGTCAGCTAAAAAGTAAGCAAAAAATCTTATTCAAAGGTGATATTTTGGATTGTAAGAAGTGGGTGACTTGGTATTACTAAATTGCTGAGATACTAAAAACAACTTGCTCAAGTATTAGTCTGAATTGGAAAAACTTTAATTAATTCTAGATTATCAAAAAGATAATTCAGTTTTGTATCAATTAAAATTACTTCAGTCCATGAGCAAAATTTATGATAATTTACGTTTCATTTTTGTTGCCATACAAAATAATCGTTTTCCAGTAAATGAACACTCAACTCTCTGATTGTTATTTAATATGATTTTGAGGAAGTATTTAAAGATAAATTTGATGTAAAAAATGGAAAGCATAAGTTTCTACTATCTTGGGAAGGTTATTCTACTGATGACAACAGTAGGGAGCCAAAAGAAAACATATATTAACAACAGCGTTGCTGAGGGTTTTAAAACTCATTCTAAATCAAGGATGGAGTCTACGGCAAGGGGAGACCAGTAGAATTATCATATTTAAGTCTGTTATATTCAAGCCAATGTATGATATTTAAATTATTGTTGTTAAAGTTTAGAAATTAAATGTCTCACCCTCAATCACGCAAGTTAAACGTTGTAAATTTTTACCTTATAAATATTAATATAACACTTTACATATATCTCGACCTTTTTGCCCTACTCTTTCTCAAAGTCATTTATTCAGCGTTACATCTCTGAGCTTGATAGTAAGTCTACCAGTAGTGATATTTTGTTTTCTCTTTCTATATTCTTAGTTTTGAGTTATTTTATTCAGCATTTAAAGAAATCAAACCAAATGCTCCAAGTGCTAAAGTTATTCAACAAAAACTGTATATTTACAAAGTGGAAGATTTCTACTATCAAATGTAATAAACTTAGTTTCTTCAAAGCGCTCTATAAAAAAAGTGTTGAAATGTGTTTTCAATTTGAAAGGAACAGAAGTTGTGAACTTTCTTTATATTGATATGACATGGTTGATGATTTTGAAATCTGAGCTTCAATACTGGTTACAAATTTTTTTGAATGCACAGTTATTTTTCTAAGCTCTTCAGATACACCGTGAAGCTTATTGTTTGATAGATGTTTCCTTTTGCTTCTGAATATTTTGTATGCATAAATTAGTGCTGTAATGTCTTTTCAATTAATGTTGCAAAGACAAAAGTTTACAACTATGCAGAAAACAAGTGCAGCTGATACTTACTAGTATCTCTACTGCCAGTTGGTTTTCAGTTTCAAGTTTAGATCGTTATATTGTGCATAAATTTTAAGGAATGGACAGTTTTTACAATTAAAACTCCTTTAAAAATTTTTCAGATTGTTTATTTTCTCAATTTACTTGAACTTACGCCTTCAAAAGTGTGATGATAGCACATATTTATAGTTTCAACTTGAGAAAAATATGGTGACAGTTCACCATGTTTTCAACGCCCAGTTGCTTTCAATAATTAAACTTCCATGGTCTTTAGTTATTAGATTTGTTTCCTTCATTTTTCGCTTTTTTAGAAAATGAATTTTTACTTTTTGAATATTAAAAAGCTGACTATGAGGCTGATTTAAAAAAGCTGATACGGCTTACTTGTCAAAGTTGAGGGTACCTTTTTAAATACTGAGGCATTGCAGAGACTATGTGCCATCCCGTAATCTAAAAATATTATATGAACTCGCAAGTTTATGTTCGCGCGTTTTTGTAACAACAATACAGTTTTTGAAGGCAGGAAAAGTTTATTGAAGACTGTGGAGCGTTCCTAAAACTTCTTTATTCATAGATTTTTCATTAATATCCTTCCGGATATTTCAAGAGTTGCTGAATATTCGGCCTTGTTTAAAAACGTTAAACGCTATTGACTCTGCGAAAAAAGTGGGTTTGTCATATTTACATATAGAGCATCTCATATTCTAGGGCTAAATTTTGTTATTGCACTATTTTATGCTTATCGCTTTACCTAGTTCCTCCATGAATTTTTGATGCGATTGTTTTGGGTAGATGTTGTGTCAAGATGATGCTCATCTCATTTAATGAATTGCTGAATTGCAGATGCACGTTCAATCGCAGAATATTTACAGCCTATTTCAAATTGAATTTTATACAGTTATGGATCGTGCCGGCGCAGGATACTATAATAGACGTGAATCTATTAGTCATTCTTTTTCTGCAAATCGATCGCGAAGCGCTGACACCAGAAGAGATGGGATGAATCGCCGATCGCTCACGCAAGAAAGTCCACAAACTTCAATATCACGTGCAGAGCATCTTCGACAACATTTCGAGATTGAGAAACAAGCAGCTGCACTTGGTAAACCTCCTTTAGGTCGTGCAGAGCGTCGATGCCATCGATGCTTTACGAATGTTCCTATCAGAAGTAGCCATTGCTGGGGTTGTGGTATCGTTCTTCCTCACGGACCATCTCGAAAGCGAAATAAAGGACAAACTGCTCCTCGTAACAAAGCCCAGCAAGATTTGTCGTCTGAAGCTGACTCCGAAGCTATCCAAGGTATCGCTGTCAATCAATTATCAAATATACAAAACCCAGAGGACAAAATGAATGTTGAAACGGATGAGCCTTCACATCTGGATGAGATAAAACCAGAGGAGCGCACTACGTCAACGAGAGGTAGAATACGGGCACCACGACTGCATCTAGAACAAGGGGCCACTGAAGCTGAACTAGCAGCAATTGAGGAACATGACCAATCACAGGAATCAAGTGATGATGGACGGTCTAAAACTAAGCAGCCTCGACGTTCAACCGGACGAAATACAAGTGGTGTCATCCCCTATGATGGCCCCCCTAAAAAGCACACACAGAAGGCATGTCCGAGCTGTGGGGAAATCCAAGGTGTTGCTGCAAAATTTTGTCGAGAATGTGAATATCCTTTTCCAATCGGTGCGCGTCGAGCAGCCAAGGTTATCTTTATATACCTTTACCCTAAATGCCATGCACGAAGCTGTAGTTTTTACTTTCATTATGCGCTGTACTATATTTTTTGTTGGCTCTTGTGCATTGCAAAAAATCTATATTACCAATACTATCCCAATATATTATGCGACTTAATGCATGAATAAATTGCAATTAGAGTTGATCTCATGGAATTTTTTTGGAAGTTTTAAATCTGATGAAAATGTATTAATTATGCGTTCTCTTACAAATATCAAAATAGAAATATAGATGTTCATTTTTTAATTCCTTTGGATAGGAAGCTGTTGCTCCCCCAGTCCATGAAATATACCACTTTGAGCCAGAATATGATGAGGATGGTCTACCTCGTATGGAGAAAATTTTGGGTCGCCGTTTAATTGGAGCAAATTCATCAGAAAAAAGTGATGGAAAGTACGTCCCAGCAACCAGCACTATTTTGCTCAAATTTGCGCATCGCGCAGGTGAGAGTGGCCAGAATATAGTACACACTCGTTACGATTACGAGTACCTTGTTAAGTATAAGGGGGTTAGTTACAAATGCTTGCAATGGTTGACTGCTAGTGATATTGAGGCTCGAGGTAAGACAGCTCGTACCGCTCTTAACCGATTGGTTCGTAAAGAAGAAGCCCGTATTATTCCTCTAAGTATTGACGAAGATGAAGAATATTTTGATTCAATGTACTGCGAAGCTGAGAGAGTTCTCGATGTCCGAATGTTTGATGAAGAAATTGAACTTGAGGATGAGGAAGTTATTAGAATTGAAGGAAGTGAAGATGCAGCAGCTACTAAAAGAGCAGAAGCTGCTGCCCGGGAAAATGCAATGTTACATGCAGCAAAAGAGCTTTCCTCAGTAGCAATTCCGATGGATGTGTCTGGACCTTCTAGAACAAATACCATGACAACTGCAACAGTACCCTCTATCGCACTAAGTGATGCTGGTGATGGAAAGAGCATAGTCCATTCAGCTATCAGTAGTTCAATTGTGGAAGTAAAGGAAAAAATGTCCTCAATTGATACCTTGACAGCGGCAACTGTATCTCAAGAAATTTCAAATGAAAATGAAGATATATCCACGGAGGGAGGCGATGAAGGAACTTCAGTTGGCCGCATTCGTACTAAAGAAGAACAACTATGGCGTCCTTTTACGAGGTGCATGCGAGTTTTGGAGAAACTTGAGGAAAATCCTTGGGTCGAGATTTTTCTTCAACCCGTTGATATCCGAACTTTTCCCAAGTACTTGGATGTGGTGGAGAGCCCGATGGATTTAGGAACAATTAGACAGCGTTTGGAGAATTGGAAGTATAGGCGCAATGTCCCAGATGACTTTGCCCGTGATGTGAGACTTGTTTGGCATAATTGCAAGGTAAAATTAGGTATAAATTATTTTGCTAATATAATTCATTCATTTCTAGACTGCGAAAGATTTTTTCGTAAGGAAAATAATGCATCTTTCGATTTTATATTCTATTTTTCTGTTGTCAGTCTTGACTTCAAATACTATCAAATTGATTTATGTGAAGTACATATTATCATATTTTGGGGAAACTAGAATTTTACTCCTTAGTCAATCTTCTCTTACACCATTTTTCATTGAAATATTTTAACAAATACTAGGTTTTCAACAAACATGGCAGCAGTATTTGGTACACAGCAGACTACATGGCCAAGCATTTTGAACGTTTATATGCAGCATGGGTGACAAATTTTTCAGATAAATCTATCCCATTTGAGGATCCTTTGGCTCAGCCTTGGGAGCAATCGTGTAGAATTTGCCTATCTGATGAAGAAAACATGAGCACATGCGGAGAATTACTGTTGTGCGATTGTTGTGATGCAGAATATCATACTCGATGTCTTACTCCCCCACTTGATTCTATCCCAAATGAGCTTTGGCAGTGTCCCCGTTGTCAGGTACATTTTGAAAATAACTTACTATTCTGTTTGCAACACCAGTGGTAATTATTTATGCACATCATGTATCAATTGCAATTTGAGCACCAACTTTTAGTATAAAAATTAGTGTAGTATGCATTAATGCACCAATTCTTAACACAGTTAATTTGGGTATAACGAATCTGTTAGAACCACCAAGTTAATTCTTTAAATAAAAAATTTGAGCTTTTTCTGCACAATATGACTTTTATTGCTTATTAGCTATAGATAAAAATTTGTCAAAAAATTCAAAATATCCGGAGTTTACTACATATTCGTTTTTTTGTAAATCATGTATAGATTCGCCTTGCTGCTGGTGGCATGCTGCATTCTCATGCACTCGAGGAAGTTGCTAGGGCACGGGCTGAAAGATTTGAAGACGGTGAAGATAGGATTCTCCGCAAGACAGTAAAAGTACAAAAATATCTGGTGAAATGGCGAGGACTCAGCTACCGCGACTGCACTTGGGAAACAAAAGAAACAATTAACGATGATGAAGTGATAGAAAAATATCACAAGTTAAATGATATTCCCCCTGCTGAGCCCAATCTTACCCGTGAAGAACTTTTGCGGGAAATAAACCCTAGATTATTTAATCAGGTATGACATGTAAATTGGTAACATTTTCATTTGTTTCTGTTACTGGTGCAATGCTCGAACTTCGCTTAAAATTTTTTCTTGGTAATTTCCCTATTCGCTCTACTTTTGTTGATTGGAATTATTATTTATTGGTAGTTTACTATGGAAACTTGGTTCTTTTGCTTCAAGTTTGACCATTATTTGTGTATAATGCTTAAAAATTATTTTGATATATCAGCTCCCAGCAGTACGTGCTCCAGATAAAATATGCGAGTTGGATTCTCACATATACTCACAGCTCCGTGCATATCACTACTTACGTTTTAATCAAATGCCATCCCCTGATCTATTCCGAGAATGCGGCTGGGCCACTACCTTGTTAGCTGACGATATCACTGCCATGGAAAATGGTGCTGAAACTGGTATCAGTTCCTCTTCCATTTTGTCTCTTGGAAGAGCACGAGCTGCATATTCTGTACCTGCACAAGAAGAAAATGATACTGAGGTTGTTTTGGCAGTTTTAAAAGGTATTGTTGATGCCGTGTCTGAAGCTACAGAAGCAGTGATAAGAGAAGAAGTAAAAAAAGTTTTATACGATGCGGTTGTATCTGTAGCTGAGGGGACCCCTCATGCACCGGATTATGGGCCGCTACTCCCTTGCGAGTATGAAGTTACAGTACCCAAAATTAACAATTCATTATTCATGAATATTGCAGAGGAATCTGGAAGAGTGCGGGTCGATACTTTTAGAGCCTTGCCCGATGGCTCTGATCCCCCTGTTCGACGAGGCGGTCGCGTGCAACCACTGCATTATATTGTCTCCATCAACGGCATCCCTTGTGATAAATCCGGTTTTGAAGCAACAATTACAAGGCTGAGGACTGCTCCAACTTATGTTACCTTGCGTCTCTGTGCTGATCTCAATCTGCGTAATAAACTAGCTGCTGATCGTGATACCAAACTCAATAGAGCTGCACAACTTGAGGCAGACTTACCAAAAAAAGGAATTCGAAAAGATGTGCCTTTGTGGCCTTCAACCTTGCCAATTTCAGATGCGCCTATTGATCCGGTGTCTGATAGTGACTCAGAAGATGATGTTCAGCCAGAGAAAGAAACTAATCTCAGGCAGGCCATGGAATCTATGGGTCCTAAACGTAAACTTCTTTTGGCTATATCTGAAATTGGAGAACCTCCATGTGAGGAAGATTATGCATTTGATATATACCGGCCTGAAGAAATAGTTCAAGCAATGGCCGGGTCTTTTGGTAGTGCAACCACACAGCGAACAAAGCCTATAGAACAAATTGATATGAGAACTGGGGAAATTGTGCGAGTGTGGGATTCTATGACTGCAGCATACCGTAATTTAGGTATCTCTCTCTCTTCAATATCGTGCTGTATCCGGGGACGTACAGAACATGCCGGGGGGTACCGTTGGAGGCATTCTACAATGGAAGCAGTTACAGCATGGCAGAAAGAGCAAGCGGCCAAAAGACAAGAGGTAAGTCCCGTTACAACTTCTATGTGCATCTTCACTTTTAAAGTTTCAGAAATAGGTTTGTACTGTAAACATCGGATATGATAAACACATTTTAGATATTTATTTATTTATATCGATAAAATGAAAATGTCATAGTGTGCCTAGTGCAGTATCATATTTTCGGATATGCCGAGTCAACTTAGTAGTACTTTTTTATCATTTTTAGTGAAGATATATTTCAAAATATAATATTGTTTTTATTCGAATGAAATTCGATTTAATGTTTTGATTCATATTTAATTGAAATGAATGCTCAAGGCCTCTCTTGTTACTCATAATTTTCGGCATCATTCATGCAGCATTTTCTCTGTTCAATTTCTTACTTAAAGTTGCTATCCATTTATTTGCATTCCAGAAAAGGTCATGTCAACTGACATTGCCAATATATAATTCTTATATGACTTCTTTTATTGTTATTCCATAAAACAGTCAAAATTCATGGAAGTAAAATCAGGGCCTTTGTCTAGAGCCGAAATTCAACAACAAAAGGCTGAAATAGCTGCTCAAAATATTGTCGTGGCTGCATTAAGACGAAAAGCCACAGATGAAGCTGAGGAGCAAGCCGCCTTGAAAAGTATCGAAAAAGAAGGAGAGGATGAAAATTTACCGTGGCAGACTTTGCTGCCAAAGGCAGGGGGATACTTTAAAGGCAATGTCCTTAGAGATTACCAGCTAGAAGGTGTGCGTTGGATGCTAAGTTGCTGGTACCGGAAACGATCATGCATTCTGGCAGATGAAATGGGACTTGGAAAAACAGTTCAGGTATGCAAAATGATTATTTACCTAAATTTCGAATAATATGAAGTTATCATGATAGTATGCTTTCGCTCTTTTCCTTTTTTCTCAAGTGATATATTTATTGTTCGAAAAGTTTTTTCGTTTAATTGGATATTCTTTACATTCATTATATTCAGTTTTTCTGGCTATTTATACTCTGTAGTATGTTAAGTAATTTTTCGTTGTATAGGTCTTGTGTATATATGTATCTCATAAATGCATAAGACATCAAGTATATGAATAGCTTCATATATAGTGTTTTTTCGCTAAAGTACTTTACAATGATAATTTTCACTCGTAAATGAACAGGTCACTGCTGTTTTGGAGCATATTTTTTCAATCGATGGTATTAAAGGCCCCTTTCTAGTAGTTGTACCGCTCTCTACAATCGAACACTGGCGACGTGAGATTGAAGGCTGGACTGACATGGAACTCTGTGTGTATCACGATGTTGGAGGTGGACGTGATATGCGGGATGTTATTAGAGAATATGAATGGTATTATAAGGCAAGTTTATGATATATTCTTCCTGACCATCTAGTTAACTTTTTGTAAAGGTAGATTTTTATATAGTAAAGTTCGAAGGTTCTTCGGCATTTGAATATTACACAGTGATCCAAATTTATTCTTAATATTTTTTTGCATTTACTGCTCTTCTGCGTTAAGACACCTCGATAATGGGTAAAAAAATTGTGAGGTAATCTTATTTGAATCAATCAGTATTTTTTCATAATTTTTATTTAATTGCGAAGAGCAATGATACAGGTTGAAAATTAACTTAAAATTTTCTCAAGTTGTAAAAATGACACCATAAAAGGTCCTGTTTTTGTAGGAGATCTTGGCCAACTAGTGATATAACTTATTATTATTGTATGAGCTGATACTATATTTTATTATCATATCTATTATTTTTTGGAACACGTACGCACGCACGCACACACACACACGCACACACATATGTATATTTGTGAGTGAGCATACAAATTAAATTCTTATTTTGTTTGGGGGAATTGCAGGGTCGGTCCAGAAATGTCATCAAATTTCACGTTTTGTTAACCACCTATGATGACATGATACGAGACTTTGAAGAGTTGAGCGAAATTCCTTGGCGCAGTGTAGTGGTGGATGAAGCGCATCGATTGCGAAATTTAAATTCTCGGCTTTTAGAATGTCTGCGAGCAGTCATGTCGCGCGGAAATGCAATGCACGAATTCCAACACCGTATCTTGATGACCGGTACGCCTCTGCAGAATAATATGGAAGAGTTGTGGAGTCTGATGAACTTTATTCAACCCGACAAGTTTGGCGACCGAGTCAAATTTTTAGAGCGGTATGGCGCAATGGAAACGGAAGAGCAGGTACTTCTAATTATGTATCCTTATATATATTTTACTTGAATATGTATGCATATACACATATGCACACATGAGGAGCAGGGACTTAGTGAACTAGTCAATTCACCTTATTATAGTAGTCTACTAATAACCAAATAACCGACTAAATCATTATAAATTTTTTTTAATAAAATATGTCCGATAGCAAGACTTACTGAACTAGGGATGAAATCTAAGGCAACTAGTATAGCCATTTAACACTTTTCGAGCTGTATCTATGCTCAATAATTATTAATCTTCATATTACAGTAGTTATTCTACTAACCTTCTTTGTCTTTTTATCTTTCATGCTTTATATGGAGATACGAATTATAAGAGTTTTCATTGTATAATTGATGTGGGTCTTCAATTTTCAATAAAATTTCGAATTAAAGGCAGTTCACAATAATTTTCTACATTATTTGATGTAGGTTCGAAGTCTACAGCGTAGATTAGCTCCGCATATGCTGCGGCGCGTGAAGGAGGATGTTGCGAGTGATATACCTCCTAAAGAGGAAACAGTAGTTGATGTGGAGTTGACCTTATTGCAAAAGCAATACTATCGAGCAATATTTGAAAAAAATCATAGTATTCTCTATAAGGTCTGTTTTTGCAAATTTTCTTTCCATTACATATTTTTTAGTTTTCATGAATTTTTACAATTCATCAATGTTTAAGCACTTATACCTGGTATGAACTTTTGTGAAAATAGAATGTATGTTCTTAAATTCGAATTTCACCACTTTAGGTCAGTGCAAGTTCTGCGAGTGGCTCAGCAAGCATACCCTCATTAATGAACATTCAGATGGAATTGCGAAAATGCTGCAATCATCCATATCTCGTGAGAGGTGTAGAGGACCACGAAGTAGCGCAAATGCTGTCAGCCCTTCAATTGGCCAAAGGAAAAGCGGGAGAAGCTGAGGTTTGCATTATTTACCAATCAGAATTTTTATATCATGTTAAAATATTTATTAAGTGTATTCTGAAAAAGGAAATCTGCTAACAATTCGGCACATTTTTGATTTTAAGGGTATTTTGTGAAAATCAATTTTTTTCATTATAAATGGACTGCAAATCTACCTCGTACACCCAAAGGAATAAGTTTGAAGACATTGGCAGTGCACTGCATATTTGAACAAATCTTTTAATTTACTAATAATTAAAAATCTTCAACTACTAGTCAATACAACTGATAAGGATTGCAAGAAAGGCCATGGAATTATTTTGATTCTATTCTTGAAATTGAAACTAATGATATTAGCAGATATGGCTGGTTGCAGGGTAAGATTATCGCTACTGTCCAAAAGAACCTGCTACCTAAACTTAAGTCATTGTTTAATAATTGAAGCAGATGAATTGATTTTATCCGAAACGAATAATACCACAATCATCAACAATTTTAAAATCCTCAGTTCATAAATTTTCAGTTTAAGATAGTTCACCAGTGCATACGATAGATAATTTCGCAGATTCTTTTGCAGTGTATAGTGAGAAATTATTTATTAATGATTTCCAAATTTTACTCAAAGCATTACCTTCAAAGATTCATATCCATGTGAATCAGCATCTCATCTAAGTTCAAAAATTCTGCCATGTAGCTTGCGCGTGAACGACTGCAGAAAGGTCTTGTCCAGTCTTCGGGAAAGATGGTATTATTAGATAAGCTACTTGCCAAGCTTAAGCGAGAAGGTCACAAAGTGCTGCTGTTCTCGCAGTTCATATCCATGCTAGATATTATCGGAGAGTACTGTTCATTAAGTGGCATTCATCATGAGCGTCTGGATGGTCGTATTACTGGTAATGAAAGGCAGCGTGCTATTGACCGCTTCAACAGAGACCCTAATAGCTTCTTGTTTTTGCTTAGCACTAGAGCAGGAGGTGTAGGCATCAATCTAACTGCTGCAGATGTGTGCATTATTTTTGACAGGTTTGGTTGCTGCCAATATTGAACATTTTGTATTTGTCTGAATGAAGTCAAAAGTTTTATTAGTCTTACGTATGCAACTAATCGGGACCTCCTCAAAAAAAATTCATCCACTAAACTCATATTCTCGCTTATTATTTTAAAAGTTGAATTCCTTAAAAAATAATTCTAAATAAAATAGTTGACAACTTATGAGGGACCGAAGTCATCAAGCTCAAAAAAATCATAAACTTGATACAAAAATTAATAGTGAATGTTTTTCAGTTTTTAAATGCAAACTTAAATGCTATAACTATTTCCAAAAAGAATGATAGTGGTTACTTTATAAACATCCATCTTACTCAAAGTCGCATATCTAATGGAAGTACGTATCGAGTGACCTGCTTTTTTATAATTTTATGTGGTCAGGTGGTATAGCTAAGCCACTCAAGAGACTGTATATTAGAGAATCATGTATATAAATTGTGTTTTTTTGCAATTTTTTTCAGTGATTGGAACCCTCAAAATGATGTACAAGCTATGGCCCGATGCCATCGAATCGGTCAAACTAAAAAAGTTGCTATATACAGACTTGTTACACGTGGCAGCTTTGAGAGTGAGATGTTTGCACGTGCCAGTAGAAAACTCGGATTGGAACAGGCAGTATTGGGAAATACTGCTCAAAAGGTATGTACTCTACCCTCATAAATTTCAAATTTTTGTAGAAACTAAATAATTCCTCAAGTCCCATTTTTAGTATTATCTATGATACAAAATTTGCTGTTGTCACCTAATTATAGATTAACCCATGTTTGTTTGCATGTGCATAGATGTATATTAAGGCAATGGTTGAACCTAGAATATTTTAAGTTTTCAAGTACTCGTCAAGCTTAGATGCCTGTATCAGTTGATGTTTTTTTATATGTACATTTTTTAATTGCAGAATGATAAAATGAGCACAGCTGAATTGGAACTCTTACTTCGCGAGGGAGCATATGCTATGTTAGAGGTTTGCGTAACTAAATAATATAAAATTGTATTAATCAAATGGACATAATAATTATTATGTGGTTTACATCTTTGAATAGTATTTGGCTCGCTTTAGATTATTTTCATTAGATTTACGATAAAACTAATCGTACAAAAGATAAGATTTGTGGATGGATAATTGTCTAAAGCAGTAGAACTGTACAACGAGATGAGATAATTTGACTAAAGTAGACTTGATGCAGATCATAATTAATTGATTTCCTACCAATGACATTATCACCAATATACAATGTACTTGATTAGAGCAAATCAAAAGTTGATTTTTTCAGTAATATGATTCACATGATGAAAATTAGTAGTTAGTATTTTCTGCTATATAAGGCTCGATTCAATTCTTTTTTGTCTTTATTCATTTTTAATTTTTGGTTACTTACTCCTTTCAAGATAAGAGTTTATTTATGAGCCAAATTTATAATCCCTGGAAGGTTAGCAAATAATTTATTATTGCTTTAGGGCGATGAAGCCATGGAAGAATTCAATGCTATGGACATTGATTCCATCCTTCAGCAGCGGACACGTGTCATCACCACAGCAGAAGATGTACGTGACAAACGTACTGCAGACTGGCTGAGCAAAAAAGGTGTAGATGCTGCTGCTTTAGAAGAGGAAGAACTAGCCTTGAAAGCTAGGCAACGTCGTAGAGGGGTAGTCCGTAAGCAAAAATTCAGTGGGGAAACTGGGGGTGAAAACATTGTGGAAGTTGATGACCCCCTATTTTGGCAAAAAGTGATGCCTGATCTCGTCACCCCCACTACTATTTTGGCCCGCCTTGAGGTACTATTATCTGTCATTGAAAAAATTTGCTACTTTAATAATATTAACTTATAAACTTTCTATTGATCAATTGTGTTTTTTGAATTTTAGAGTAAAAACAACAATTTAAGTTGGGTAAATCTTTATTTTTAATTGCTAATAGAGTTCTAAAAATCTTTTTAAATTGACTGAAAACATGTGGTTATAGTAATTGTTGTTGCAAAGTACTGATTTCTATATTAAATGTTGTTGCAAACTGTATTTGGGGTGTCCTTTTTTCACACTTCGATTGAAAAATGAATGAATTACATTTTGTAACTGATATTACGAATTGCGTTCTTTTTTCTCTATATGTATTTATGCATATAATAAAATTACAGCACAATCAGCAGTTTTGCTTAGATACTCTCCACTGTACTTATCCGAGCATAATCATATATGCACCTGTGTAATGCACATATATCCTTCAGTACCATTTTATGCCAATTTTTTATTCAAATTCTAATGAAATATACATTTTCATAAGTCCACAAATAGTCATCTAGAATTTAGGCTCTGTATAATTGATATGTTATCACAATATGAAACCCCTGAAAACATTGGTAATTATTGCTCATTTTCAAATGTAATTGTCGCTTGTTCGAATTTCCAAGGAAGGAGAACCAGCATTATCTCGAGCTGCTTCGAAGACTTTTATGAGAGATGTTGAGAAAATGGTAAGTGGCATAAGCGGAAGCCGTGCAAAAGGAACACATGATTTTAATGAGCTCCAAGTTGCTTTACGAGCATTGACACAAATCATTGGAGCAAGCGATGTATTCACTTCCGATCAGAGATCTTCCGCCTCAAATATGCTGTTACATTTGGAAGGGTCTCGTCTTCGAAAGGTAGAGAATTGAACCTGTAAAAAATTTGGATACTCTTTTTCTGAGTTTGATTACTTTGAATTCAAGTCTGTAAAAATTTATGCATATACTCTGCAACATGATGATTCTGTTCATTTTACAGTGCATTCAATCTGCATGTAAAATTTATTACAGCACATTCATATACATATATGTGAATGTTAATAAAATTTGTATATATATATATAGTTTTGAATTATTTAGTATGGCTTAATATTGCTTACCTTTTATGGTGATTAAAACTAATTAAGCTCATAGGCTTATCATTATATACGAATAAAAATGGTTTGATAGTATGAAATTTATGGATTATATTGACATTGTAGTTTTTTCATTTTGACTTAGAGTAACCGTGGAGATGCTGGTCAAGATGAATATAGCGATGGAGGGAGGGCTTCTCTACGGAGACGTAAGGCTTTGCCTAGCTCACCTATCCCTGCACGTCGTAGCAGCGGGTCAGCCAAGAGCGGCAAACGAATTGCTTCTTCCCCTGTTTCCACCGTGTTTGGAGGTAGAGACTTTAATATGGATCTGTGTTGTATTTGTGAGGAAGGGGGAGAGATACTTCTATGTGATGGACCATGCAACCGTAGCTTTCATGCACCCTGCTTGCAGGTACAAAACATTTAGTATGGCATCTGTGCCCGAATTTGTACTTAGATTTATTTTTTACTACATTATTCCCCTGATTTCAACAATGTATTGTTGTGATTGGAAGTCAGCAATTTGGGGTGAAGTATTTGTTGATAAATTCAAATAGGGCAACATTCGAATATAACAGCATGTTTATTACTGGAATAATGTATGGTTATCTTGTTATTACAGCTGAAATATTCAAGGATTGAAATTATGTTTGAATAAATCTGTGATGTGAACCAGTAACAAATGGTCTTATCATTGGTTCTGAATCACAAATTGGTTCCATTAGTTTGAATGTAATAATAACATGCAATTCAAATCGAATATAAGAATAATGTTGCACTAACCGAATAAAGCAATAAATTGCTATATTTAGAATATAGTTGCTTCCTAATGATAATAAGCAAAGTCTTTGTAAACAGAAATTCTATCAGCATATGACTTTTTTCCCACTTTTAGTTTGTCACTTTAATTTATAACTCTCAGTTGTAAGCAGGACCTTAGGATTTGAATTTTCATGTAGCTCTGGTGAATTTTCACTAAAATGTAGATTTTATCTGTCTTGCCTGACCAAACATTTTATTGCTCCCTGATTTATATTTATATCGCGATAAACAATTTTGAGCAACCAGAAGATACTTCCATTCCTACTTTTCTTACTGTTAGAAAATGTAATAATATATTCACTATTTATGCATTACAGCTTCAACGAATACCAGTCGGAGATCAATGGGTATGCCCAGATTGTACTGCTGAAGTCCACACATGTTTAATTTGCGGTACATCTGGGCCATTGGAGGGCAATACACCTGAGTCTGCGGTCCACAAGTGTACTCTGCCGGCCTGCGGTCGATACTACCATGTAGCGTGTCTCAGAGAAGATGGGCGGGCAAGATTTCTGCCTGACAAGCATGGTTCTCATGGGGGAATTTCATTTCGATGCCCTCAGCATTATTGTCGCGTATGTAACAAAAGCAGTGTTGAGGTAATAAGTGTTTATAAATACTTTAGAAATTGAAGCTAGCTATATAATCAGCTCAACATAAAACAGTTGCAATTGCTGACTAAGTATTTGTCAAGAATTGGAAAGATTTTGTAACTTGGTCGTAATATGTTGTTTTCGTTCAAAGTGATTCATTCAATCTTTATTTTACTGTACATTGATACTTTCTGAACAGCTTTTATTTTTTTCATAAATTTTAGGTACCAAACAAGTCCATCATAGTAAAATGCATTAGATGCCCCAATGGCTATCATGAGTCGTGTGTGAAGAAGACAAAATTTATTAGGAAAGGAAAAATGATTATTTGCGAGGACCATATCATCGAGTCTTCTGCAGAAAAAGATTCATTAAAAGAGGTAAATTTTAACAATAAATGTTCATTTGCGCACATATACCTTTATTAGGAATCATTATAATTAATCAACGAGGATTGTAGCCATAATAACTTTATTTGTAACAATTTTAATTGTTACCAATGTCTTGATTTATGCATCTCATACAAAAGCTATAAATCGCTTATTTGAAAAATTCAAATCTCAGTGAAAATATACCATTTGAAATAGCTAAGAAACTGTATTTATGCACTTTTTTAACTATAACTTTACAAGAATGAATTGAGTTTATATATCTGTATCCTTATTTTAATTTTAAGGCAGATAGATAGCTACTCTATTATCAGCTTTTTTTCATCATTTTTGAAAAGAATTATATCTATTTACAGAAGAACGAAACGACTCGAACTTCTAGTAAATTGCACAACCGTGCTCGTGCTGCAGCCTCAGTTGATGTACCTGATGCGCAGTATACCAATGACTATTCATATCCAAACACTGAAAAAGAGCCGAAGTGCAAGTTCTGTAGAGGAAGTGGCGATGCTGAAGAGACTTCTGAGGGACCTCTCATTCGTCCACCATTTATCGATGTGAACCAAGGTAGAGAAGTACCACTATGGGCCCATCGATCTTGTGTGCTATATAGGTACGTATTTCTTCAAAGTATTCTTTCCTATATATCGTTATGTACATTCAAATTTATTTTTTTTACGCATTGTTCCAATTGTTTTAATTTATATCAAACGATAGGTGTTTATATGCAATATAAAGTTTTTCATTTTTTTGACAAAATAAAAATCAAACTGTTATTGATATTTTTTTATTTTTCAGCCCAGAATGCTATGCAGAGAAAATTGATAATGAGGAAGAAGAGGATAAATATATTTACTATAATGTGATCAAGGCTCGCAGACGTGGGCGATGTATTCGATGCGCAGGATGTAGTTTAACCGGGGCTACTATAGGATGCCATGTAGAGTCCTGCAAGAGCAGTTTTCACTTCAGCTGTGCATTGGCTACTGGCTGGGAATTTGGAGAGTTTCCTGATGGCGAGGGCAAAATTTTCAGGTATTCCACCATGTTTCAGTCCTGAAACATATTCTCTTTTATCGATGCTATTGCTGAACTAAAGTATTTCATTAGCTAACAATTGTGCCAGTACTAATACTCATATGACCGTTTTTGTGAAAGAAATTTCGATTTCGAGAATATTTTCAAAATCATATATGCATTTTGGTAGTATAAGGGTATCTTAATCACCAACATAATCTTTTATACACATATTTGTACTTCTGGGTCGTATATAGAAATTTTTATTGCTTGATTTTGTATATTTTACTTGTGGATATACTATTCTCAACATCTTTTCATTCTAATGGTAGATGCGAACAACACCGAGAAGGTGATTTTCAGGATGCTACTCTTGATACAGAGCAAGAAGAAAGTGACCAGTCCATTTCTCAGTCACTTCGTAAGCGTAGCCGTGTATCAGTGGAAAAAAATGGCGATTATAAAGATTCCACTGCATATATGGCCATTCGGAATAGCTTGAGAAAGGCACAAAATGAACTTTGTGGCCTCTGCGGGTTGACTGAAATTGACGACATCAGTTTAATAAGCTGTAGAAAATGCAGCAGCTCTTATCATACAAGCTGCATGGGACTTGATATGAGAAAAATGAATTCTGCCTCTTTCAACAGGTACAGTTTAGTATATTTTAATATTCATGTGCAGTGAAAATTGATTCGATACTTGCCGTTATACTAGTATTTGATCTGATCATATCTGTCCTGCTTACATATGAAATTTTGAATGTTTTTTTAGTTGGCTATGTGATTCATGCAAAAAGATATCTACTGTGCCAGAAATGTCTGCACCCATGAGAAGAAATGGCTGGACAGCTGCAGCAGTAATTGAACCCCCTCGAGCTGAGGACAGTGTCAAACGCGACATGAAATTTGAAACCTTATATTGTCCAGATGTAAGTGCCTTTCAGATATGGTCCCAGATCCCTGTTGATACTGCACGTCAGGCAGCTTCTAATGTGATAGCTGCTTTACGTAAACGCGATGAAAGTGCTGTTTTTGAACATCCTGTCAGCAATGTTGATGCTCCAGAATACTCAAATATTGTGGCACGTCCTATGTGCTTAGCATGGGTAAGCGAGTCTGTTTTGAAAGGGCGATATGATCCTCCCCCTAAAGGCTCTGGTGTTGGTGCACTTGCTTATGATCTTGACCTTATCTTCGTGAATTGCATACAATATAATGAAGCAAATACCTCGTTTGCAGCACTGGCTCGATCATTTCGCTCAGAGCTTCCCGGCTTACTCAAACATGCCATTCTTGAAACAAAATCAAAAATACCTCAGAGTGTCCGGCAAAATAGTGACGGCACTAAATGCCTACGTTATGATCCTGAGTCCGATATTGATTATGATGAGAGATATAACATTGAAGAGGAAACCTCTATTCAAGAATCAGATTTTCCTTTTGAGATATCCCAACCTTTTCGAAATTTTCCTGCTGAAATACAGCATCAAGCTTACTTATCATTGCTGGCAACTCTTCGTGCTGCGGATATAGATATGTATTTTGAAGAACCGGTGACTGAAGAGGATGCTCCTGGGTATGCTGATGAAATTTCAAATCCGATGTGTTGGAAAATCATTGAAGAACGTCTACAAAGATATATGTACCGTAGTCGAACTACTGGAGGTCGAGGGCCCCATGCCCTTCTCAAGGATATACGCTTAGTTTATCACAATGCCAAGGCATACAATGCCCCTGGAGATGCAGTTTGGGTTGCAGCAGATGAAAATATTCGTTCATTTTTGTCCAAAATTAGCCAAGTTTGTTCTGAAATAAGCAGAGTAACTTCAGCAGATTCTAAACTCATGGCAGTGAAAGAAATACCCGAACCAAGGGCTTCGAGTACAAAAAAAAGTACTCGAGGCATACTCGAAAAAAGAACGGAAGATAAACGTGATGAAGAAATACTCGCAATGCTGGCTCAGCTAAGCGTCCCTGAAACAAAATCTCTGGTTAAAAGGGTAATTACCAAATTGCGAGATTTGGACAAAGATGGCGTGTATGAAACTGCAGTTGAAAATGAACGTGTGAAGAAGCCAATGAGTATCAGCCTCATGTAAGTATTTGTATTTCTGTCGTTAGATGATTTTATGTAGTACTTCAAAATAGGTAGAAGTGTAAATGATTGCTTAATGTGATTTTCATTTTCTTTGTAGGTCGGATCGCATGCGTAAAGGCTTATATACACCATGTTCTAGATGGAACGGTATTTCAGCCCTGCTTTCAGATACGAAGCTCATATTTTTTAATGCAATGAAATCTGAATTAGAGGTAATTCAACATTTTATTGGCTTACATGCTGTTTAATCGAAAGGTATCTTTTATGCACACCACAGAAAAATTATCTGTTATATCCCTAAACTTTAATTCATTTTAAGTGAAATTACTTTATTGATGATTTTTTATTGTTTGAATTTGTTTGACTTAGGGAAGTGATGCATTCTTGTCCGCAAAAAATCATCTAGCCAATTTACCCCATCTATTCGCGGATTTAATGAAAATGGTGAAAAACAACCTTGAAGTACCGGATAGCGTTGATACTGAAAAACGAACAGTTAAGAAAATATCAAAAGAATTGCCAGTAATGGCAGTCCCTTCAGAATTGAAAATCCCTAAAGTGAAAATTAAACCTGTGGTAAAAAGCAGCTCTGGAAAATCAGCATCAACACAGCCAGATATTACTGTTGCAAGTTCAAGGGATTTGTTGGCTTCTCTTGATGTGGAGACCCTTGAAAAAGTTGGACTTTCAATCATACAGCTCTTTCGTAACTCAGACGAGGGTGAGTGGTTTGAGCACCGAGTAACCGATACCATGGCTCCAGGGTACTCCAATTTTATCAAAAAACCCATGTGGCTCGGCTTAATTGAAGAAAACCTGACAAAAAATAAATATCGAAAAAAAGGTAGTCGTGAATTGTTAGCTGATTTTCGACTCATTTTCCAAAATGCGATGTCTTACAATATGGAAGATAGTGCAGTATACAAAGCTGCCAAGGAAGCCGATCGATTATTGCCATCAATTATTCTGAATGCGCATGCCACTGTTTGCGCAGAGACAGATAAATTCACAAAGAAAAGGTCACGACGGCCCACAGCGAAGCTTGCTAGCTCAGGCCAATTAAATAATTTACTTTCTTCTTTAGACCCAATAAAAGTGGTGAAGTCTTCAAACGGATGGAAACTTGATTCGGGTGAAGCGCGGGGTGATGACGATTCTTTGGGTGAAAATATTAAAATATGCATGCTACCAAAGAAACAGTCTCAAGAAGTTGAGTCTTCCGGGACAGAGAGCGATGAGGAAAAGTCGGACGAGCAATCGCAAGATCGACTACAGCGTAAACGAAAGTCAGTTAGTTTTGGTTCTGAAGATGAGGCTGCACCAGTGACACTGGCTCCATCAAGGGCATCGAAAAGAGCTCGAAAGCCACCCGTATCGTTCGATTTCTAGATGGTGCACTTTATTTTTAAAATTGAATGAATTCTTAGAAGGAAATTCCTTTGGAGAGCTACAGAGAAAGATGCTGAACGATATCTTTGATGCACGTTGTTATCAACTATGATGGTACTGCTGAATTTTTGCCTTGGCCAAGGGTGACAAGTAGTCAGTCTTGTATGAATTTCCTTAAGACCCTAATCACCATTGCTTACCATCCATTAACTTTTCTCAGACATTATTGATATGAATTGATACAAGAAGCATATACTTTGTCCTTGTAAACATGCGTTAATACTTAAATTTCAAATGTTTATTTATTTTTCCATGAAAGTTGAATTTGGTGGGGCTGTACAATTATTTTTTGGCGTAAATCTTGCATTGCATTAATTTTAAGAAATATTCCTCAACGGAATTTTCTCTTCTTTTAGGCATGGAAAGCATAAAAGTTGATAAAATTTTCAAAATTCATGGTGAATGCAACCCTGTATTTTAATGACTTTCAGTCAGTTTTGAGTTAATATTAGTGACATAAAAGGGCTGCAACCAGTTAACTTTGAGGAATTCAAGTTGATTTAAAATTGATAAATATGGTTTGCTAACCCTTTCAACAGGCTTGTGTATTGTTTCATGGAAGTCTTAATTGATTAGTGCAGATCTCACATCTGGAAAAAGTATCTTTTACAAACTGCTTAACTCATATGAAACTTGCCGTTTATTAATTTAGCGAACTTAGTGTGCACGACCTCTTTTTGTAAATCATATCGAGACTTCTCTACGACATTCTCAGTATATTTCAACGTTGGATTGAAATCCTTCAATAGCAAACATTAATTCATTTAACTTGCAACTTAGACTTTCAATTGAGCATTACCCTCATCTTAAATTCTAACTTTATCACAATGAATTACATGTGCAGATTCTTCTAGAAACTGAAATATAAAAGAAAATATGAATAACTCATCATGATTGTGCGCAAAAGCAGAATCAGACATTATGGAATGTACTTACGTGTATGGAGTTATTTGATTAAAACAAATGTTTAAATCAATGCTTAAAACATTGACCTAAAATCAAGGCTGTTTTAAACATATTTCTTTTCATATTGAATCTCAAAAATAAGAGATTTATGAATATATTTCCTTTTTTTTGTATACATTGACTTTTCTGTAAAAACAAATATTTAAAACAAATCTTTCAAATATTATTTAAAATAAGGAGCCATAATCAGGATGGTTTAAAACATTTTCTACTCATGACTCAGCACACCTTACCTGCCAGCCTGCACCCTTCACTGCCCATTATTGCAGTTACCATTGTCAAAGAAGAAGCCATCTTTATAATCTTCTAGGCCATTTGCATCCTTCAGCTCTAGGCCAAATTTGTTTGTGGCATTATCTTCGTCCTTCATGCCACATTTATTCAATTTCATATTTTCTTAAGACTTGGTACTAGTCTACAGAGTTGCAAGCTTTGAAAAGGATGTAGCATCTAAAAACATATTATATAGCTGCTGTAGAGCAGAAATGAATACAACTGCCAACCGCTTCTGAATTTTGGCATTACAAAATTGGTTACATCTTGCACTTAACATGCTTGATTTTATTGTGGTATTGCTCTCTGCTAACAATGTTGGTTTAATTAAAATGAACCTGAGCAAGTGTAAGAGCAAATTCTTCCTACCAAAAGCAGTCAATCATTACCACAGATTGCATGAGGCTTCATTGTGTTAACAGATTAAAAGAGGTTATTTTTGAATTAGCATGTTGGCTAGTGTGCAAATTGTGAGAGAAACTTAATAATAGCAAAGGTTATTACAAGTAATGCAAGCAAGAACTGTAACACTACCTCATTAAAAACCTGCTTCCAAGCTTCAATAATGCAGGGCTATGTATATAGGTCATATTTAACTGAATATTATTGAAATATTATCCGTAATAAATGAAAATGCATGCAAGGGAGAGCTTGTTGACTTAAAGCACTTATAAACATGTGCAGTTATTGGTTGCAGTTTGGAGGTTCATGAGTAATAATGGTGCAGTCACAACCACAAGCATAGTAGTAATATAAATGGCAATAAAAAAGAAAAGCATGCATAGATAGATGGAAATGTTGCATCATGACTTTTAAGGTGACCAAGACACATGTGTAACATTTTGAATATGATCTGCATGGCAGCTGTCTACTTCCAAAAATAGGGCTTTAAACCTGGATCTAAAAGATCAAGTTGAGCTTGGTATGCCTCACTTTTCTGTTAAAGTTAGCAGTGCTAGGCATGCTTGCCAGAGCCATCTTGATACCTATCACATAAAAAAAGAAATAGAGTGTACTCCATTGTAACATAGTAAGTAGAATAAGGTTTAAAACTTTTACTTTCTCAAAGCGTAACTTTGCACACAAGTTCTAAACTAGGTGAACAATGTTAGTGCAATTTATAAGAAAAATACCTACCTCTAAAGCTCCTTTAGGTCAAGTAACTTAGATAAATCCTGGTAAAAACTATTCAACACATGTGCAGCACAGCCATAAGCAAGCTTGATATGGCCTAAAGTAACAGCCATCTTCCAAAAACAAACCATGACTGTTGGTAAATTGATGTCAGGAATGTAACACACAACATGAACACAAGGAATTGTGACAGAATACAAACATTATTACATTTTAAATTGTGTTGATAGAAGTGAGATAACTTTACCAACACAACGAAATATTACTTACTGAAACTTGTTCTTGTAACTCAAACAGGAACTTGTTCTCATAGTCAGAACTGAAACTTCAACACAGCATTAGGAGAAATGTACCGCAGCTATAGAACAGAATTAACTCCCTTAGAGATTAATTCCTAACAATTGATACAAAGATTTGTGGGAAGCATATTCTTGACTTAGTCACTGTACATGGTTGCAATCAAGTAAGTATTCATATCAGTAAGTTTGTCTAAAAAGACCTAGGAACTTTTTCATTGAAGATCTATTGTAAAGTGCTTGATAAATAGTACTAGTCAACAACATGCCATAAAATTGATAGCCTGGTTTTCAGATACGTTAGTGAGGTCATCTAGCGTGAAGCAAACAGTTTGCCAAGTTGATGCACAGAGCTGAATTTCATCCATTGTGCCTTTGTATTCATTGGTTATCAAGGCATTGTCAATGCAATCAAAAGACAGTATTGAGATGGATGGGCACAAGCGCTTAAAGAAGATGTGCCAATGCTCATTGAGAAACTATCAATAAAATAAATAGAAGTGGATAACAATACCTTACACGTGAAGAAAGAAATGTTTAAGAGTGCAGGTAAGCTAGTAATGGTGCAAACAGCAGTCCAATAAAATATACGTTTTACAAGTTAAAATGAAAAGTGAGCAAAGAAGCAAAAGAATGTTAGATCCCTGCAGTACATGCAGTACTGCAACTTCTACATGAGTACTTAAAACCAGTAAACTGTATCTCACAGAATCTAAGTGAAACAATTTTTTAAATCATAAGTGAAGCTAATATTTTTTAAAAGTAGGTTGATGATAATTATTTGTATGCAAGAATGATTATTTGGTACTTTGAAATAATATTTTGCAGAGATAGAATGAAAAATAATAATATCCAGCGGAGATTAAACAAGGATATCAGCATGATGATCATATTGGAATAATGTAGAATCAGTTGAAATGAAAATTGAACAATACTGAGTCATTGGAAAATGGGGTTTGAAATATATGCATTCATTGAGTTGAATTTGATGACAGAATACACATTTGAGAAATTGTGTTGAGAAGTTTCTAATATACCACAAGAAATGTGGCACATGGTATGTTAAAAGCTGAGTTTTGATAAAGGAATAAATGCTTAAAGGTAAAGGTGCAGATACAGTTATGCTGTAAGTGAGCTGAGAGTACTTGGCCAAGCAAGTATGCCAACAGAAACAGCATAGAAGGCATAGCACTGCTGTGGATTGCTCAACTCATGAGCTTTTAAAGCTCATGCTGCTCATCACAAGTCCTAGCATCAAAGTCTTTGCCTGAATACAGCTGCCCTTACATGAAATCTTTCTTTGTCTACTTCACACAGCTCTTCTAGGATGACAACCGTTGATAGGTTTTGTAACTGCCTTATTGCAAGTGTGACAAAAGCAAGTAGACCTACTCCAAGTAACTTTATTGCATGAATCATAGTGGGATATTTTATGTTGAATAATTGTAGATAAACTTTACACACTTGCTCCTTATGATCATAAACTTTTTAACTGCCTGCAGAACAGGCTTCAAAAATTAAATCCATACATAACTTTTTAGCCTTCCATTCATAAGCACTGTTGCTCACCAGTACAGTTTGTATGAATTTGTTTCTGCATTTGTATTTTTTTATTGTTACAGCTGTCTTTCATGCTATATACACTTACTGTGGTGCTGAACTAGTATCACATCATCATTATTGTCATCAAACTAAAATTTCATAGGTTACAAAATATTGAAAACATTGCTGTTGTATCAAGGCTTAGACTAAGAGTAAGAAGCATATTTCTCTTGAATATTTGTTTGAAACAAAGTTTAAAATATTTTTTGTCTGGTTTTATTAAAATAATTATAGTTACGTGTAAAGATCTATCCATCGAACATGTCTAAAATTTAATGTATTCAAATAAACTAGTTATTTATCGTTTAATAAAGAAAATTGCCCTTGGAACCCTAAAGCGCATATACATAATAAATCATCAAACATTACTTCAAATTAGGTCATCATTGAACCATCACAGTCGGACATCCACTTTTTGTCAAATTTCTTACATCTTTTACCTTGGTATTTGGATATTGATTTTTTAAGATTTTTTTGTCATAGTGACTCTAAGGTATACTTTAATTCGATGCAAATACCTATAGATATTTAAAATGATGAATACTAATTTGGTACATGAAATAATGTCAACATTATTTGTAAGTACAGAAAAGAAATGGAATAATGCATAGTAAAAAAAGGCGCAATAATTTTATATATAATCTCAGCTTTGCTTTTGAAACTACGTGATTCTGTTAGTAAGGTTGGTCTGGTCTCGTAAAACATTATGAGTCAGAGGTAGCTCCATCCCAGCATACAACTTAGGGTTAATAGTAACACTTTTGGTCACATCATTAGTTTTATAAATTCCAACAAGCCTATCTGCAAGTTCAAACATGTTGTTTCGAAGAGAAATAATCACAAATTGGGCATTTTTCGTTCGTTCTTTGATATAATTTGCGACGATACTGACATTTTTGAAGTCCAAGGCTGCATCGATCTCGTCCATGACGTAGAGAGGAGTTGGCCTAAAGATATAAAAAGAATGGTGTAATATTAAGATAAATCGAAATTTACTTGTAACAAATGAACAAAAAAGTCATATTGTACCAAGTTCAGCTTCAGATTTTCGAACATAACAAATAAATGTGTTGCTCCCAAGAAATTTATTGTATCCAAAGTTTACTGTGCTATTATTATTGCACTAAAGTATTATGCTGTCGTAGATATTGCTGAGAACAGCGTAATTACAATTAGACAAATATATCTGAATAAAGCCACAAAATGTCACATTTTTATTAGAAATGGCAGAGAGCAAAGTTACTTACATAAGATATACGTATCTTCACTCGAACACAGCATACGACCAATTTGAATTCAACTCAATATCGATCTTCAGGTTTGGATAGAGAGACTATAATAATTCAAATAAAACAAACAAAAGAATACCTGTAGTGGTGTAGAGCAAAGACGAGCGCCAAAGATGACAGGGTCTTTTCTCCTCCGGATAAGTTGGCAATTCGCTTCCAGCTTTTTTTAGGAGGTCGAACACTAAAGACAATACCTTCGCTGAATGGGTCCAAGCTGTCAACAAGTTCTAATTCTGCATCTCCACCTTTAAGAATAATAATGATAATATGTTTTAAGATGATAAAGAGTATGACTTGACTAGGAAACAACACAAATTTAGACAAGAATTTATTATTCTGTGAAATTCTCATAAAATATAATAACTTGATGTCACCCACTTACTAATTGTACCACAGAACTTTCAGATATTTTTAAATACAGAATGGAAAGTAAAGTAATTAGACTTTGGGTAAAATAAATCTGCATGTAACGAATGTTCACTTATAATGAATAAATGAAGCAACATTTTGTGACATATTTTGTTCCATATTTTTAGAAAATGCATAGAGATTCTGTACACCCAAAGTTTACTGTAGATTTAGGTCAAATATGACATTTTTCAATTCATCACATTAGCAGTCTATTTAGTATGCCTGACTAGCTCAAGTGAAAAAGGAATTACAAAGGTTTAAACTAATGTACCTAATGTTATCATCTGATACATTTCCTTTAGCTTCAGCGTGATTGTTCCAAATCCAGTCATGAATTCTTCTAATCGTAATCTTCTCAGTTCTTCATGCTTTCTGCGTGCCAAATTCCGCAATTCCGTCACCTGCTCTAAATCTCGTACCCTTGCTAGATAATCATTTTCCTTGCGTCGATACTCTAGTAGTGCAGACATGTTCACATTTGCTTTCAACGCATTCCGCTCTGCCTCTATACTCCCAATTTCATACTGCAAATCCTCTTTTTTGTAGTTAGCCAGCACTTCTCGACTTAAATTTTCCAGCATATTTTTTGGTTTGGTTGTATTTTCAAGCTCGGCCTCATTTGTATTCACGTCAACATCCATATCATCGATTTCAGTATTTTCCACTAAATTTTCTGTCCCGAGATCTCCCCATTCAGCCTCCTCCTGAGCATGCGTTGTTCTCAATTTTGAAAGCTCATTGGTCCAATGTTTCGCTTTTTGCTCATTTTCATTTATACTCGTTGTATACTCTTCTAGCTGATGGCATATATCAACCTCGACACTTCGAATTTTTGCTATTCGATTGCAACATTGTTTGTACACTTTTGTGGAATCTTCCAACTGTTTCTTTCGCTCATCGGCAACTTTTTTTGTTTCTTCGTAAGCGGTAATGACAGTCAATGCGGCCTCCTCCAATTGACTATGCTCACCCATAACACGTTCTAAATGAGCTCTAGCCACCTCAAGTTCGATTTCCTTCTTTACCTAAATTTCAAATCCAATTCTTATATTCTTAGTAAAAGTAATGCTGCAGGTTATATTGAGAGTTTGATACATATCATAATTCAGATAATAGTTGCATCTAACTTACACATTAAATTTTGGATAAAAAAAAAATTATACCAAAGTTCAATTTCAGATTTTAACAACAAATTTGGAGGTCCCGACAAGTATATAATATCCAAAGTTCACTGACTTTTTGACGGACTAAGTAGCACATATGGAAGTTACACAATAGAGCCCATTTACATATTTCTACAGCTATTAAATCACATCCTTACTAATTTCAAAATGGATAGCACTAATGGATATATGCTGAAAGCATGGTCACCGTGAAATTCAGTTTTAGGGGAATTTCACTGTTGATTATATGAAATATTGCTGCAGATTGCAATATGCTACATCATATATTGTAAATTCGATTCATTTTCAAGTAGAATTTATACTAGAATCAATAAATTATAACAAAGTTAAGTAAGCATTTAAGCTATACCTGATCTGCCTTTGCTTTTTCAGCTTTACGCCTATTAGTAGATTCATCAACATTTGCAGCAGCAATTGCGGCTACTGCCGCATCTAAGCAAGCAGCAGCACGTTCAGCCTCTGCCTGTGCCTTTTTCAACTCCTCTCCACCGGCATCGAGTATAGCTTTTTGCAAATCGGCAACAGCTACTTCAACTTTCTTCACCAACTTCGCTGATTTTGATAGTTCAGCATCCTCAGACTTAAGTTTTGCTTTTAATTCTTGCAGACGTGCTTCATTTTCAGGGGTGAGATGGCACTGTGCTTGCAAAGTTTTAATCTGTTCCATGTATTGCTTTTTATTTTCCATCGCCCCTTGCGATTGTAATTGTACACGTGGGACTAATCCTTCCAATTCAATCAAACGAGCAGTTAACCTTTTTAGTTCCTCTTGAAGAGTATTCTTTTGCTGCCGCAAAGTTTGAACAGTCTTCTGTGCAGTAGTAGCTAACTCAGTAAGGCGTCTCATTTCAAGTGGATCTCGGGGAGATTCAGAAACAAAGGTGCTGCCCATCCCACCCCTACGGACATTGGTGCCTCCACCCGACATTGCTCCTGATTTATCAATGAGCTGGCCTGTTAGGGTCACTACTCTAGCCATACATTGCCCATTTCGATAGGCCACGCCAGTGGCCACATCGAGGTCTGATGCGACAAGGGTATCATGCAAACCCAGATAGAATGCACTACTGTAACGTTTATCTGCAGGTTGAATTAAATCAAATAATCGTTGGCAATTTGGTGGAGGGCTAAAGTTATTGCTCATTGCTTGTCTCAGGTGATCGAGCTGATCCAAAATAATGAAACTGGCTCGGCCCAACCCGTGTTCTCTTAAGTATTCCACACATGCTGTTCCCCCAGCTGAGGTATCAACAACGATATGATCCAACAGGCCACAGGCAGTGGAGATTGCCACATCAAACTCTGCACTTATAGCTCCGAGACCTCCTAATCTTCCTCGGATACCAGCACTCTCAAGGGGTTTACCTGGCCTTGCAGCATCCAATAGCGCCTTTAAGGCACCAGTTGTACCATCTGATGCTTCTTGAGCTGCCTTTGCTTCCTCTGCTTTTGACACAGCTTGCGACATTTCTAAAACGGCAATTGATTCCCGAGACTTCAAATCCTCAAGTTTTGCTTGTACTTCGGATTTCTCTTGATTGATGGCAACAAGCTCATTTTGAGATGAAGCAAGTAATGCTTGGTTTTCTCTTTCTTTTGCTATAAGCTCATTAAGGGCACGCTCAGTGGAGGCTAGGCGGTTTTCGACTTTTTTGACGGCATCTTCAATTAAAGAAGCTTCGTATGCAGTTGTATCTCTTGAACGCTGCAATGCTGCATGAGCTTCAATGACTGGAGCAGCTTCTGATTGTTTTACCTATAGATAAAAATTGTCAGTAATTAAGCAACTTTAAAACTCATATTTAAGTGATGCAGTTACAAATTTACAATTTTAGACAATTTGAATTGACAATACTCAATTGTAGCAGCAAGCACAATACATACTAAAACTTCCCTGCAATTGCACACAGTGCAGTTTTGAATTGGGCCAATTTCTAATTTTAAAAATAGATTTTTTAAGTTCTTAGCTATCAAATAAACAGAGTATATCAAGAATGCACTCAATGTTCACATGCAGAACTTTCTAGTTACATTGATATTCTGTGAAAATGACAATAAAATATTTCTTACCTCTAATGTTGCCCTTAGCCCTTCAGTTTCTTTTCTAATCCTACCATTCTCAAGTTCAAGATTTTTTTCAGCCTCTTCAACTTGTTTTTCTGCTTTTCTTTTCCTTTTTTCAAGAGTAGGAAGACTAGCCAAACAGTTCTCTGCACGTTCTTCACACTCCGAAGCTGTTTTGGCATCTTTTTTCACTGAAGCTTCTAATTTTTTTGTCTGGGAATTAAGATGTTTAATATCCTCCTGGTATTTAATATCCTTGCGCTCATATTCAGCAAATTCTTCTTTTGTGCTTATAAGTTCTTCAGTGATGATGTTATAGGAAGCTACAGGAAAAAGATGCAATGCACTTATATAAACTGTTGAAATTATGTGAATTAAGCTCAAGAAGTAATATATAAAAATATCATTTCTATCAAGATGGAAATGAATGGCAGCATACCAGTCATTTCCTCGTATTTTCCTTCAATTTCTTTCATGCTAACTTCAGAGTCGGCCAAACGTTCCCGTTCCACTTCAAGTTGGTGTGTCAGCTCTTCCCACCTTTCTTTTACTGTTTCAGCATTTTTGTTTGCTTCCGTTATACATATTTGATAAAGAACATTCCGCTTCTCCCGCAATTTTTTCTCCTTTCGAAGCAATTCCTCAGCTTCAGCCTTGGAGCCTTCAAGGCTATCTTTATCTTTTTCTGCAGCTTTTAAACGGTTTAGTTTTTCTATTCGTTGCTCGCTGAGGGCTTCTACTTCCTTTGAGGCTACTTCTGCTGCTTCCACATGTCGATTACTCCCAATAATATCCTCTAGATATTCGAGTAACCCTTCATCATGTTGTCCTTCAGCTTTGGGCTTCATCATTGCAATTTGCTCTACTTCGCCCTATACAATCAGGTTCAGTATTTCATCCTTATGAATTTGATTATGCGAACAAATATATCATATTTTTTCAATGAAAAACAAACTGTCGTGTACTTTCTAGATATATAACCATTACCTGAAGTATAAGAAATCGGTTGTTATCTAAATCAATCCCTCGTTCCCTCAAAATAGTACCCACTTCTGTAAATGTGGCTGCTTTACCGTCAAGGTGATATTTGCTTGTATTGTTTCTATAAGCAGTTCGTGTCACCACGAGACCCGATCCTTCAACCTCAGTATAATCATCTTCAGATGATTGATCGTCAATAATATTTATAAAGTGAACTGAAACTTTTGCTGAATCAAGATTAGGATACATATCACTTCGGTGAATAAGTTCGCTAACTTTGTTCAATCTTAGCTTTTTGGCGCGTTTTCCAAAAACAAACAGCATTGCATCAATCACATTCGATTTACCAGATCCATTTGGACCGACTACAGAAGAAAAACATTTATGAAATGGTCCGATTTCCCTGACTCCACCGTAAGATTTGAAATTTTCCATTACTAGCTTTGTAATCAGCATTCTAGGCGCGATTTTTTGGGGGGGAGCAAGATTCAATTCAGCATTCATATTCTCGATCCTATCCATTTTACGGGATTGCAGCTAGAGACTAAAACTTTTTGCTAAGTGGTATATGAAATGTGAAGTAAAAAATTCTAAAATTTTGACAGTTGGTCCATGGGATGTCATTTTTTAGATCGTACCTATATTGTTTTAAGCATGCAATATATCCGTACCTGATTGAACCCGTATTAGTTCCATTTATACTTGGTTTCAAACAAATTTTATCAAAGAGTCAAGTCTATTAACATCAATGTACGCTGACTTAGAAACTTGATTTCTTCAGCGTTATATACACTATGGCAAGCAAACGAAAACGCTCTGGTACTGATGAGAAACCAAATATTCTCATCGGCCAGCCAGCCGCATCAACTGGGAGATTGGGCGGAGTATATATACCCCCATTTAAGCTTGCGCAAATGAGAAAAAATGTAGACACTCTTGATAAAAATTCGAACGAGTTTCAAAGAATGGCATGGGAAGCTCTCCGTAAGTCTATCAATGGACTAATCAATAAAGTAAACGCTGCGAATATAAAGGACATCGTCCCGGAACTATTTGAACTTAATTTGATTCGAGGGAGAGGTTTGTTTGCTCGTGCGATTATGAAGGCTCAACTCGCATCTCCCGGTTTCACCCCAGTTTTTGCTGCTGTACTAGCAGTTGTTAATACCAAACTTCCTGAAAATGGCGAACTTGTTTTGAAACGAGTCATTGTGGCATACAGGCGAGCATTTAAGCGACGTGACAAGGTAAGTGTGACATCGATAGATATCGCAATTAGATCTTTTTCCAAACAAGTAAATTGTCCGAGAATTGTTTGGACAGTCAAATTTGTCATGCAAATTCCTTTTTTACAGATTTTAAAATTAAATAAAATATTTTTTTCTTATTCGTTGCATTTTTTCCAATATCCAGTTCATTCTTGATATTGATGATATCTTTGCCATAGCAATTAAAATTAATAGCTTTTCTGCCTTCAATTTTTTAAGCTCACTTCTCGTTTAAGCTCTATCTGCTAGTCAATGCTAGATAATACATTTTTCAGAATTCTTCCATATTCAATGATATCTCAATAAAGTTACGCTAATAAGTATGTTAGGTAATGTTCTAGTAGCTAGGTGACTAGCCAACATGGCCATTACTGATTGGCCAGTAGGTCAATTCGATTAAAATATGTATTTCATAGAATTCATTTATTGATTCTATTATTGAAACAAAAAAATCTGTTGGAAAAGTAAAAGTATCCCTACTTGGTAATTAAAATAGAATGCTAAAATGTAATGATTTTTTTGGTTTTGGAGCATTAACAAATCGCCAATTTTCCATACAATGCAAATTAATAAATATAAATACTTGTTGACCAATGAATTTTACTTACTGATTTCCAAATGATGGGTTAGCAAATAGGGCAAATATAATCTGCTGAGCAATGCAATCTGCCTTATACGCGTTACACAATATTCGAAAAAGAACAATCAATTCAAAAATAATTAATATGAAAATTATAATATGCACATTAGGTATTTGAATCAGTTCATTTTTTTTCAATTTTTCAAGATATTTAGTATGCCTTTACCCTATTATATAATTCAGCTTAAGAGTTCTCTAGTGAATTTTAATGAAAAGAGTAAAATTATTAAATAGTTTCCAGGAAACTATTTTAAAGTTGATTCCAATGCGCTTAAAAATGTCACTATAATTTTGATACTTTTCGGATAATAAAAATTGGATGATAATCTGCAGCAGTTTGGTTAATTATGCACAAAATTGTTGAGTTTTTCAATGATTGGAAAGGTCAATACATATATATATATAAAGTTCTATTGCTTGTACCCTCGAAGCAAATTTTTCATACTTTAGAGATTCTGAAAAATTTTAATCCCACATGTTTATTTTTCTGTGATGCTAGATTGTTGCAACAGCTTTATCGAAGTTTATAGCTCACATGGTTAACCAGCAAGTAGCGCATGAATTACTTGCTTTGCAACTCCTCACTGTTTTACTGGAGGAACCCACTGATGATTCAGTTGAAATTGCTGTTGGATTCACATGCGAAATTGGTCAGTTACTCCTAGAAGTTTCCCCTCAAGGTCTTCATGCTGTTTTCGAACGTTTTCGTGGTATTCTTCAAGAGGGACTTATTGATAAACGTGTTCAGGTATTTATTTAAATCTGGCTTTACACACAGAAATGCATAGAAATATAGAACGATTTTTGGGTGTATATTGTATTCTTTACCTTTTCTTGGAGGTATACTCCTGTTCTTATCGTAATTGAGATATCAGGTTTTATGTAATAAAAAGGTACAGAGGTATCTTTCAAATTTAATGGTACTAGGGATGAGCTTTCGGCTTGAATTTAAAAGATCATTAATTTTTCATTCAATTTACCAATCTTTAGCATGAAACGTACCACTGATTCATGTAAGCATTATTTTATTGATTTATTATTTGTGGAAATGTCAGTTGTATTGAGAATTTTAGTTAAATTTACTGGTATATGATTCAATATTGGTAGTTGCAGGTGTTTGTTCCAGTAATTAGATACCTAAAATTACGTGTCCTTGAAACTTTTCAATTCTGAGGGTCAAGAGAAAATCTTTGAAGTCGAGTCAGGGTTCAATCGCCTGCATATATGATGTTGATGCCAAACTGCAATGTCTCTCACATCATGGCGATACTATCATACTTTATTTCTTGCAGTATACTATTGAAGGTTTATTTGCAACTCGTAAAAGTGGATTTGCAGACTATCCTGCCATTCCTAAAGACCTTGATCTAGTGGAGAGAGAAGATCAAATAACTTTCGAGCTGGGCTTAGATGATGAACTCACTAAAGACGAGGTAATGTTACTTTTTCGTAATGAAATTTTAATTTTATTCCATTTTCTTGCAGAATATACCATTTGCTCCATGTATATAAGTAGTATATCCAATACTGGTTAGATTTTAAAATATGTGTCATTCTCCAGTTTAGTGATACTAGTGATTTTGTCTTTATTTGTGTTTATCCAGTGATTAGGAAAATGCGATAAATATTTTATTTCATACCTTGAATGAAATTATGCATTTTTGAGTATGCTATTATGAATGCCTAGAAGTTTAAAAGCTTGTTCGATAAATCCTGTTGCTCTGACCCAATTAAACAATTTTTTATTTGGTCAAGTAGCTACTTTAAAACTACCTTTAAAAGACCACTAGTTAATACTGACTTTATTTCATATCCTAATGGCAATAAAGAATATACCAGATCTTGCTTGTTCCAAGGCTCAATAACTTTTAATTTTTCGCTTTTTGAAAATATTCCTCTTTATTTAAAATTGTGAATGCAATATTCCACTCATAATGACTTCAGATTCTCGACATTTTCCGAGTGGATGAAAAATACGAGGAAAATGAAGCAATGTGGGCTGCAATTAAAGCAGAAATACTTGGAGAGGGGGCTGAAAGTGAGGGGGAAGAAGTGGAGGGTGATATGGATTCCGGGGCGGAGTCAGGGGGGGAAGAGCCCCCCGATCTGTCTGAGGCTGGAAAAAAGACGGTCATTCATGATTTAACCGAACAAGATTTGGTTAATCTACGCAGAACGGTTTATCTGACTATAATGAGCAGCGTAAGCTTTGAGGAATGCTGCCATAAATTGGCGAAATTGGATATTCAAAGTGGTTACGAGGTAATTCTGTACATCTGTAGTTGATATTTCATAAACTGCTACTCTCGGTTATGCCAAAATTATTGAATTTATCGAATTAGAGTTATCAATTTATATTTCAGCAAACAGAATTGGTAAAGATGTAAATATATTAAATAAATGAATAGAATTTGATGGACCATCAATTTTTGGAGTATTGACTGCATTGTAATTGTGTCATGATAATCAATATAAAAAACGAATTGATTTCTCATGCCATGTCATGCAAGTCAAGTGCCTTTTCATAGAACTTTTTGACAGGTACTTTATAGCAATGTATTACCTCTATTTTTATGTTTTGATTGTTCTACTAGGATTCTATGAAAATCTTGTACCGTTAATTTATACAAATATTTTGGCTCATAATTTATTTTTTTTGTTTCTTACGAAGAGCGAATTATGCAATATGCTAACTGAGTGCTGCAGTCAAGAAAGATCTTATTTGAGTTACTATGGCTTAATAGCACAGAGGTTCAGTATGTTACATAGACGCTGGCAGGAGGCATTTGAAGGTATATTTTAGCTCTTTGTTTCTTTCCTAAAGTGTCGTTCACATCTTTTTCATTAAATCTGCTCCGAAAAGTCACATATTTTGAAGATTTTATTCAATCATTAGCAGCTGCAATGAGAAAGTAAAATGGACTTTCCATTAAAGAGGTCATAGTATTGTAGCTGAATCTATGAAATTCTTCAAATTTGTGGTTCTGACCTCACTATATACGATTTAAAAAATCTTAGTTCGTTGATAAAAATGGCAAAAAAATATGGTGGTCTTGCTTAGAATGATTTTTTTGTTGGCTTTTGTTAGCTACGACAAAATTTTTAATTCGGATATGATAATGCTGAACTATTTCTGGAGTCTTGGTATTTTCAATACAGTAATCAGTTCGTTATAATAGAGTTGTCTTCTATAAAATGTTCTATAATTCTAGTCATTTTCAAAGCTTTCTTCTCTTTATTCAGATGCATTTGGGCGTAATTACACCACCATTCATAGACTCGAAACCAATAAGTTACGAAATGTTGCCAAGCTATTTTCTCATTTACTCTATACTGATGCAATCCCTTGGACTTGCATGGAAATAATTCGACTTAATGAGGATGAAACCACTTCCAGCTCTCGTATATTCATTAAGATTTTGTGTCAAGAATTGAGCGAGAATATGGGATTGGTTACTCTGAAGCAGCGTTTGTCAGATTCATATATGACTGAAGTGTTCAGGTAACTTTTGCGTATCAATTTTTCCTTTTTGGATTGCATGTTTTGTTAGTGGAGCAAAGGCTTTACTCAAAAAAAGATTTCAACTCGATGAAATTCCAAATCTATATAGTCTCTTTCCTGTAAAAATTGATCTATTCTTTTCGGTTAAAAAGGCATTTTTTTCCTTTTTATTATTGCTTTTGTCTCTTTTGACTTATTTAATAATTGTTCCGACAAATATCTTGATAATCAGTTATTGCTATAGATATTTCTAGGTCCATACATATTGAGCATACATATAAGATTCATATTCAACGACACATCCCGTAGAATGCATAACGAACTGAACTTTGAACAATACAGATGATGAACTGAACTGCTCTTGAGATTTGTATACAAACCAGTAATTTAGGTATAGCATGGAGCTATGGTGGACATTATCTTTCTCATTTGTTATATCGCTACCAAGTATTATAATAATAAAGCACATAAATGAAATATATTTGAAAGATTTCATATTTTTTTTAACCTTTTGTGCAGTGGCATGTTCCCCAAGGACAACCCACGCAATACCCGTTTCGCAATCAATTTCTTCACAAGCATAGGTCTTGGTGGTCTGACGGATGATCTACGACTGCATTTGAAAAACGCCCCAAAGCAAATTATGGCGACTGCAAGGAATCATGAAAGTAGTGATGAAAGTGATCATAGTAGTACTACTAGCAGCAGTAGTTCGAGTACCAGTTCAGGAAGTAGTAGTTCGAGCAGTAGTACTAGTAGCAGTGATAGTAGTAGTACTTCTAGCAGCAGTACTAGCAGTTGTAGTAGCAGCTCCACTGGTTCAGGAAAGAAAAGAAGACACCGTCGCTCTGGTCGGTCGAAGAAATGAATTAATCATTCGATTTGGGTGGAGAGAAAAGTTGGTGTTGATAAATGAAAAATTTATTGATATTATTCGGTGCATTTTTATCTGAGTTTCAAAGCAATTACTCATGTATTTATATGACTTTCGATATTCTAATAGACACTTGCATATGCACGTGTATAAAGATATATATTTATATATGTGCAGTAAATATTAAATTGTATTTGTGAGATGTATTTAAAGCGAATGATTTATTTTTATACACAAGTTTTCTTTACCGTGGATTAATAAAATTGGCCATGAGTTAAATTACCACTAACATTTTCAGATGGGTCGTCCAGCAACACTGATGTGGTATAAAAGATATTCCAGTAGAGTTTCAGTAAAGTGATATAGAATAGAAACTGCTAAAATCCAGTTAAGAGCAATTTATATTTAAGCATGCAACGTAGTGTTGATAAAAGTATACTCAACGTAACAACTAACAAATATTGCAGTAAAGACCTAGTAATGTTGATGTTGCTGGTAATAATATTAGCTGACTCCGCAATTTCAGATTGACCAAACAGAAAGCGCGAAGCAAATAGCGGCAACAAAAAATTATGATATAAGTCAATTCATGTTTTAAATCTCCATAAAATAATGACCCATATCACAAAAAGTTTTTCATTAACAAACCGAATTAGCAACGAAATACTTTGAATTCATTTCAACTCTATAAAAAATTGCTTTCCTATTTGTGAAAAAATATGATGTTTAATCCATTACAGAAAGAAATCGAATAGCACTATAATTAAAGAGTCAACTACAACATCAACTCTTTTTCCAATGCACTCTAGTCTCAGATACAACGTGCGTGATACCATCCTCAAAAGCTTTTTTCGTCAATGATTTTGCTTTAGTTTTATCAATAGTAAATTCGTGAGCTAGCTTTTTAGAAACTTTGCGAATTAGATTTTCCAGCAGGAGACCTTTAGGTCTACCCTTCAGCAATTTCTTAGCAGCTCGTGAAAAGTTGAAATTGATCGGATCTAAACTGCTTATCTCAACTTCTTCAACTCTTTTCCTCTTTCTCGTTGATCTAGTAGAGTCTTGTGCAATGCTTGGAGATGGTATTTCTGCCTCGTTTGTATATTTATTCTTTTTTAAGCGGCATGGTGGAATAAGATCAATTTTTTCTTCTGAAATTTTCTTCTCATCAGGCAATGCAGAATGAACTATGTTTTCTGAATTAGTTTTCACACATTTAGATGAGCTTTTCTTCTTCTTCTTGTGGCGAACTTCATCGTTGCCTATTTCATTATTCAACCCTTCGTTGATAGCTGCAGACTCATTTAGCAATTCAGAATGAATTACACTTTCCGAATTAGTTTTCATACATTTAGATGAGTTTTTTTTCTTCTTGTGGCAAACTTCATCGTTGCCTGTTTCATTATTCAACCATTCGTTAATAGCTGCAGACTCATCTAGCAATTTAGAATGAATTATGTTTTCCGGATTATGTTTTACACTGCTAGATGAACTTTTCTTTTTCTTGTGGCGAACCTTATCGATGTTGCATATTTCATTATTTGAAACCTCTTCAACAGTTGGGGGCTCATCATGCAATTTAGGATGTACTTTGTTTTCTGACAATTCACAATGAAGTTTGTTCTTTGGGTTATTCCATCCCTCTTCACCAGTTGTAGACTCGCTAACTGTGCTTATCTCAGGATAATTTTTTCCATCCAATGAATCATCACAGCTCTTCTTTCCCTTCTTTTTATTGGAGAGAGGTGTGTACTCATTAAGACTTACAAGCTCTATTTTTTCATGCTGAGAATTGCCATTACTTTCTATACTTCTTTTCTTCTTTTCAACAGAAGGCTCATCATCGATAGATTTATGTTTTGCCTTGTTATTACCATTAGATGTTGATTCATTTTGTGGTGCATTTTCAAAAAATTTTTCTGGTAAATCTTTTTCTTCTTCGGCTTTTGCCTCTTTTTGCGCTTTACGTAAACTTTCCAAGTGTTTCCACACAGAGCTAACCAAGAGCTTGTTGTGGCAATTAAGCGATTTCTCAATAAAATTCATGAACTTTTTTTCTTGCTTTGGGACATTTTGGCCATGTTCAGCCAAGCGAGCTAAAAAAGGGCGTAGTGCAGTTGGCGCTTGACTATCTTTAGAAGCTTCGTTTAAAAGATTTACCCATTCATCCTATACGTAAACAAAAAGTTGGTTTAAATTTCAATGTTTAAAATTCAGAAAGTCGTATTTATAAAAAAATTTCACTTCAATTACTGTAAAAAACAGAATTTTTAAGTAATTCGACAAACGTTTATTTTAATAAATAAAAAAGTAGTTTAAAAATAAATGCATAATGTATACATATATATATATACAGAGTTACCTGTGGGTTTCGCTTTGCCTTATTAATATTCTTTCCTTTATACAGATGTTTCTCATACTTCTCAGCCTCGGAAATGCACGCTACGTGCCCGATATAATCTGCGCCCTGCATCAAATGACTAGAACATCTAAAAAAGCAGCAAATCATGAATTACGTAACTTCGCGAACATGCCTCAAAAGTAGAGTTGCAATCGATACATGTCACTCCCCAGCAGTTCGCCTTACAAGAGGAGAAGTGACTATAGACTTGATTTTTTTTCAAAGTTTCATTGCAGCCCTCACACGAAAAAAACACCATATTCTTTTAATACGCGAGCAGGTCGATCGAAACAATATTTGCAATAATAGATTCTAGTGTTTTCCGGCACCGCACATCCTTCGAAAATTTTTTTCATGCTTCTGTTTTACGAAAGGTACCAAGTGCACAACCAGTTGCGCCTAATTTGCAAAGTAAATATAGTGTTTCGACCTTGATCCCTCAATATTATCTTGAACGAAAAGGCCATCTAAATTTTGTCTATTTTTATAAAACGACGTCATTCGTCCATATATCTTGAACTGTGACCTTTCGTTTGAGAGATGAACTCCGTGAAGGACGAGCATATGTCACTCCAAAACAACAGAAAAAATTATTGATAGAATTCTGATTGCATTTTTATTTAAATTCATCCCAGAAATTTTCAAATTGCAGTAGACATCATTTTCATGTGTTATTGAAAGTAATTTAATGTGCACATAACATCTGTAAGGTGATAAAAGGAATAACTGCTTGCTTTTGATGTGATATATAGATTCCACAATTATTTAATATTTCTTTAATTTTAGATCCAGTAATGTAATAATCAAGAGAAGTATCTCAACTAATTACATCATTTTGCCACTGCAGATGTGCAGATGTATTGTACTAAAAATTAAAGATATTGTTTTTATGAATTATTGTTAAGTACTGCCTGTGATAGGTTTACAGAAAGCACAGAAAAACTAAATCAACATAGAGAAACACAGTATATTAAGATTCAAGCATATGTTGCCGGGAATAAATCTTAGCAATAAATAAATCATAACAGACAGCTATTTCAGTTATTGGTTATCAATATTGACCGAACATCAGATGGCAAGTAACAGATACTTTAGCAATTATTTTCTGTGTAACATAACTAGCCTGTACATTGTCTCTCAGGTATAAAATTACTTTTCTTTTTTCTTTATTTGTGCAATCTTCTTGGTGTATTCAGGTAAAGTGTAGATATTTTTAATTAAGTCCTGATACTAGATTACTTATTCTGCAGAAAATTTGTGCTTCAATTGAGAATGTACAAAAAACTTCCAAGAAAATCTTAACTATGAGAAAAGTCTCCTTAAATATGAACTTGATGGACCAAGCTCTTCATTTGAAAATGTACTATCTCAGTACTAGCTTGAACTGGAAGGCTATTCACCACATTGGTATTTGTGGTTGAAGAGAGTTTGTGGATAACATAATAAACTATCTCTAATAGATTGGAAAACTTGGAAAATCAATTTTATTTTCATATCACTGTTTAACATAACAATTGTGTATGCAAGACATTGTACCAATATGCACACTAAGCAAAGAGCAAAGTATATTCATTTGCTTTAACTGAGTAGTTAGAAAATGATATTATGACAATTTTCTGTTGAACAAATATGTAGTTTTTCATGCAGCATCAGATGATCATTTGCTGAAACCAACAGTAAATATTAACCAACAAATATTCTGGTACCAGGATACTTGCTGATCCAGCTATCTCTTTAAATTATTATGGCATAACTGCTCAACTACATTTGTCTATGTTTGTCAATGTTCATCAATGTTTGCCTATTTTTTAGTAATACTTTGCCTATACTTTTTCTCATCTTTTACCACATTGCACCTGTTATCCAAATTTCACTTTAATACCAAATTCTTGAAGTCAACATCTTTTTTAAAATACCTAAATGAATTCCTTTGTTCTGCACCTTCACAATTTGCCCCATGTCATCTTTCTTATAGTTGATTGAAAAACTCTTTGATTATTTTCCAAATAGTCATGTAACCAGTTTCACCAATGAAAGATTGACCCTAATTTCATTATTTTCTCTTGAAACTCTTCTTTACTATCTTCTATTCTACTTCAAACTCCATTTCAACTGGTTGGACATTGTTTTAGAATCATCATGAAGACTATGTTTCTGCTTGATTTGACTCTATTATCAGTTATTTCACTTTACTCTGCTTTATTTCCACCAAAAATAGTTTTTAAGGATTTCTTAAACAACTTTAAAATAGTCACAAGCTTACCTGCAAAAATTACTGCATTTACTTACAGAGTTATAGATTCAGTAAGATTCACAAGAGAGCTAGTTTTATGAGTACTTCAAGAGGATATACTGCAGGAGCTAACTGGGACATGTTTATTTGCTCAGTCTTATATTTTTGTTTGCTTTTCCAAAGTTAAATGCAACTTTTTATATTTTGTTAAATCTCATATATGCTTTGCTATTTGTTTGCCCTCTGTCATACATCAGACTTTGCCCCTTTGACTAAATCCACATTGTCCAAAAATGGTGTAACTAGTATATTATACAATTACATCCTTCTTCTTCCATCACAAAATGAATCTACTATTGAAAAACCATCAAAACTCATTTTTTGCTAACTAACTTTTTCAAACATTTTTGAGCATCAAATAAAAATTTTCCTGTGTCTCCTATGCTAAACAATAGAATTTCAGTTTAGGTACCTCCTTGAAACCCCTGAGAGACTCTTCCAAATGGACTCTACTGGGCATTCACCCAATCTTTTCTGATGAATTGTACATTTTTTACTTTTTGGGATTGCTCAATACTGCATATGCTTCATTGATTTCTTTAAGCTGTCTATGCTGAAAAAAAATACTTCAATAATGTTGGATTGATTTAGAAAGGTTAATACTGTAAGACTTTAAGCATTCTATGAAGTATAAATCAATTCTTAAATAATTTTTATTCTTTAGAAGCCTCTCCTGATTATCTCTACTGCCCATTTAGCAATGACTCAATTAAAGTATTTTTTTCATGCCCTTTGCAATCAGTGATCTTTATGTTGATAATGAAAGGTTATTCCAGATGCAATTAACTTTGAGTATTTTACATCAACAAATATTTTGTACAAAAAAAGAATATGTTTTACTTGTAAAATGTGAAAATTTTCAGAGTGGCACTCTTGATACTGCAATTTGTATCCCAGTTTTTGGAACAATCAAAATATCAGGCACAATAATAATATCAGCAGTTTTTCTATTGAAATCTAAGATTGAACTACAATCAGATACTCAATTTCTCAAAAAAAAACTTCGCACTCTAACACTTGAAAAAAAAGTGGGAAAAAGAATTAAAAAGTATAACGCATTGTGATGATGATGACGGTGCAAAACAATACAAGAAGGAAAGGAAGAGATAAGACAGAAAAACAAAAATATGTTATTCACTATAGACACTATTTGTTGCATGTATAGAAACGTGCCGCTTAGGGAAGCATATTTTTTTTGGGAGAAGTAGAAAAAAAGTAGAGTGAATTTGGAAAACATTGGAACAGAGTTTGGGAATATGCAGTTACAAAAATGCAATTACAAAAATGCATTTACATAACCTCTCCAGATTTTCTGTAAGTACCAGAAGAATCATAGAGATGAACTGTTAAGTTGAAACCATAGAGTTGTGAAGAAAAATGTAGACAGATACAAATCATAATAACGGGTCATGAGTCATGAAACACATCAAGAATGAAAATTGGAGCAGTGACCAATAGAAATCTTGACAATACTACCATATATGTAAGATTGAAGTATATTTATAACATTTATGTAGGAATTTTAATTAATGTAATTAAAAAGTACTTTATCAAGTCAAATTACAGCAATTAGCCGTGTAAAGTTTAGAAAGATGATGGTTACAACAAGTATCACCTAGATATCAATGTTCAATTAACCAATAATAAAAAACTAAATGCTAATAGTAACCTCCTAATGCTTGACGTAATGACCTGACTTACTTTTAGTGCAGATTTATTATTTCAAAGTAAAATTCTTTTCAAATTTCACTCAGATTTGAATGCACTTTTATTTATACTAGCCTTCTCATCTGAAGGTGCCGGGATGTACAACAAAACAGGAAAAAATGTAAGAGTAACAACTCAATTACACAATATATCTTGACCTGTGTTGCGAGAAGTGGTTACACTCCTCAAACACAACATTAATAATTTATACCTATTGCATGATTAACCACTTGTTGAGAATGTGACTAGCATAAAAATAAGAATGTTTCTAATAAAAATATTTGCAGCTAAAAATGAAAAAAGGAATCAACTTACAATATAGGTTAATTCCTGACAGGAGGATTCTTCTCGCAGCTATATTTTATAATAAGCTTCCTATTGACACAAGATAATCCTGTCTCATCAGTAGTCTTTGAGACACCAGGTAAATTGTAACCATTTAAAATTTGTTGAAACTAAGTGCTTTGGATGGTCACCATCAAAATGAATGTACCAAGACATTCATAGTAAGATGAACTTTCGACAGCTCTGCCTTGAATCAAAATAAATAAGAAGTTAAGAGCAGTTAATAGCTTTGCAAACTTTACAAGGCTTGATAGTATTATGCCAAGCACTGTCTTTCATTAATAACTGTACGTAATGATAAAAAATTTTACAGCGTTGTATTTGATTTTTTGACGTAAATGTGCTGTAACAAAGCAAATCAGTGCAAGCATGCAAAAAAACATTTTAAAAAGAATTATTTCGAAAAAAGAAGTAAAGAATGATATGCTACCAATATGTAAGTTCCGATATGTCTCCAATTGCCACATCTCTGCCACAAAAATTCAAAGTAAAAGTGGATTACTGCATTGTCGAGTGCTTTTCGACATCATTGAGTGTCATACTACTTCGTTAAGTATCAACAGAGACTTATTACTCATAGCTTTGAGTCACATGGAGATTGCCAGTGTTTATCTTTGCATTGTTCTGCCTGGAATATATTTTGGTATGTTATGCCGTAATTGTACGTTATATTTTGTCTCTATCCTAATGTTACACAACTTTTTGCTTTCAGGGCTACAAATCGCGCAGCATTCTAAATTGTCAATTCCACTTCACTGATTTCACGGAAAATAGAAATTACAGAAGTGGACTTTGTCATTAGTCAAATTCCAATCTGCTTGGAGTCATTCTTCAACAGATTGAAGATAGAACAATAGGCAATTCTGATGCCAGAAACTGATTGCAGAATTTCGAGAAAATTATTCACTTTCTTGATTTCAATACCATCCGAAGAATGGTTTTTAAAAATTAGGGAATGGTCATGCTCTTATCAATCGAATGGTTGATGTAGCCATAGATTTTAAATTGGCTCTTCCTTGTCAATTATCGGCAGCTTAAACAGTACTGCTTAACATTACTATGGTAGTAAATTGCTTAGTACATTGATAAAAAATACGGCAATGTAAATTTTACAAGATCATCATCAATAATTGTATGATTTAATTATTTACTATGCCCACAGAGTTAAAGCTGTAAAAAACTTTATAGAAAGCTCAAAATGGTATGCAATTATGACCATAGTAACCATAGGCTTAATTCTGCTACGGCCATTAAAATTCAAAAATGTAATGCATCAAGATTCAGATTCATAAAATACCAATCCAATAGTTCTAACAATTTTAGTGATTTAGGTCGGATAAGCATGTTGATATATCAAGTTGACATTTATAAATTGGTCCCAAAACTTTGAATTTGCCAAACTAGTGCTAAAACTTATACTAGAAGCTAAATGGTGGATTATTATTTCATGAATATGGTTCTTAAGTTTTCCCAGTTTGCTATGTTTGAGTAAAGATACTGTGCTTTTCTCATCTAGTCAAAATCTTTGATGTGATGAGGTATTATAAATTTAAGCTATTTTTTGAGTTTTCTCTACACTTTACTTATTTGCTTTACTATTAAATTATAAGCTTCTCCAAAACCTGAAATGGATCTCATTCAGGGTATGCTCAATCTGTTTGAGTTGGCCATGAAAATCATGCACTCTATGCTTATCAATCGGATGATAGATATTGAGGAAAGAACTATCCAGCCAGAACAAATTGTTCTCGATTGACATGGAAGTCATATTCCTGTAATGGAACTTAAGTCCTACCATCATACCATTACAGCATCCATATGCAAGTTTAATGATAAGCTGCTTGATAGTCTATTTGATGAATATTCGGCTTATCTTTGTGACTATACCTTTAAGATACTTCTAACATTTTTATTCCACATTAGTGTAAAGTCTTTTATTTATTCCATATTTTTTATTATGATGTTACTTATTAGATTGCTTCAGCCATTTAATAATTTTTTTTCCATTCGGTAAAAAGTGCATGTTTTCCACTTTTGCCGGAGCAAATTTTATGTGCATATCATTCAAGTCATTCAATGCACTTAAAAAGGGGCATTAAAGATTGTGTTTGAGAAATACCAGCTCATTGAATGTATAATCAAATTGTATGATGATGTGATGAATGAAAGATTTGTTGAAGAGGTAAGTTATATCTAACTGCAATATCTGCTAGAACAATTGCTACACCAGTAAATTACTGATGTTTCATCCATTATCTGATTGTATTTTTGAGAACAAGTTTTTTAAGTTTATATTGATGTATATACAGATTTGCAAGGAATTAATGAGAAGAGCTGAAGATGAATCTTTGATCAATTTTCTCAGGGCTCATTTAGCTGCTCATGATGGGTAAGTCACTCATTCAGTTTGAAAGAAGAAAATTTTACTACTAGAGTTTATCATATTTATTTTTTGCCATCAAGATGGAATACTTTTTTGCCAATTTTAAGAAAATGTATTTTTCTTACCTCTCAACAATGTAAAGTGGTTCATATTTTGCTACCTCTATGTCTGAGCACCAAGATGCACTATTTTGTAGTTCACATAATTTGACTTTCTATTAAAGTCTTTAAGAATATATCATTTTTCCAGAAGACTTTTTTTGGTTTGTTAGAGTATGGTTCTAGTTCAGGTAGAATTTGAAATTTGCTTTATTTCTTTTCTATCATTTTTATAATCTTAACTTTATATAGATAAAAAAACTTGTAGTAGAGCAAAGCTGTTCCTTGAGTAAGCAGGACTTGATAGTTTTGGGCCAACTTTAAGTTACCTTGAAATACAGTTTTTGAATACATCATCAAAGGTACAAAATATGCTTTGCATTGTTTTCCTATCAGTATACAAAAATATATTTTTATTTTCTTAGAAAAAAAGCAATGCAACTGGAAAACATATTCTGTCCATGCTTAACTATAATGATGACAGAAAAAGTATATGTATTAAGAGATTGGACTGAAATGAAGATATCATTGACAGAAAAAGTATATCTATTAAGAGATTGGGCTGAAATGAAGATATCATTGAAAGAAAAGGTAACTGATTTTTAATGTTTAAACTCTGTTTTCTTTACTAATTTTTCTCTTTTTTAGACAAGTCAAACTCTTTTAAAAGTTATCCAAGATCATGACAAGGAGAATAAACATATCATAGCAATTTTTATTTTGGACAAGATTGCATTCTTATGAAGAAGTATATTGGAGGTACTGGTTCTTGTAAATGTGCACTTTGGTTTTTGGTCAATTATATGATACATATACGACACCTTTATTCAATAAACCCACACAAAACCTCTTTTTAATAGGTTAATTAAAGTTAAGTAGGCTGAATATATTACATGCTAATCTTTTTAGTAAGTTTTTGATTTCAATTCTGATTCAATCAATGCTGGTTGACATAAGTACTAATTGTGCATCTATTAATGTATTCTGGTATGCATACTAGCTAATACTATTTTCTTGAAAATATTTGTTGTAATTATTATTTTGATTGTACTTGTTGTACATGTTAGCTATAGCTGCCCTTGGTATACACATATAGCATGTTCTTTCCTGATCTAGCTTGCTAAAGCATAGTAACAAATTAGTTGTAAAATAATCTTTTGTTGAAAAAGAAGATATTATAAAGAATGTATGTACCTTGGATTTTGGATATATAAAATTTAATTTCAACAAATTAATACTTTTAACAAGTAACCAAAGGAAGTAATATTTCAAGTCTAGCTTTAGGTTTTCTAATATATCAAATAATTGATGGTCAGAATAAGAGAATTAGATCCAAAGTTTTTTATACTTACATTCCTAATTGAAATTGACCCAATTTTCAATTCAACCTTACTGTTTGGTTAGGGGACATAAAAAGTAAAGCATTTGATGCTGAACTCTTTTTCCATATCAATTTTTAGGCTTATAAAGCTCCTTGTAGTGATATTGGAAATTCTGTAATAGGAATTGAAAGGCTATAGAAAAGAATGGTACAAAATTCATTTTTAGTTGCAACACTTGCATCATAGCAAAGTTTAAAAATGTTTTTGGCCTCTTCCAAATATCAATGTAAACTGGTAACTTCTATTTATATCATTTAATTTATTTTTTTGTTGATGTAGCCGTCTGTGACAGAAGTTACATGCAGATTTCAAAATATTAGTTTAGTACTCTGATTTGTGATTGAAATATACAGTAGTCAAATTGAGAAGAAAATGAAACCATTTAAAACGATGTCTTGCTAACTTAAGTTGATTCAACAGATTTGTTCATTGTCTACTATTTGAATTAATGTGCCATATAATTTTTAAGTACTTTTTCTGAATCTGAAATAAACATGCATTTTTAGAAAGCAGTATTTTTGCTTACTGTTAGGACTACAAATATACTTTAGATTTGTATGTTTTAGAATGTTCTATACTATATGTTCTATTTCATATATTTTAATGATTTTCCACAAATCAGCCAATGGGAAATGTGTCCAGTCATTAAGTTCAAGCTAGTCATAAATTATTCTTACACACTTCCTGTTTATATTTTACTTTATCAGTGAAAATACTACACACAGTACATACTCAAATAGACACATATCATAAGAGTAAACATACTTGTTTTCTTTTCTTTCCCTTATTTCCTTTATTGCTGTTGATCCATCTTCCTTGTCTTGTAGTCTTTGCTTGTTCTATTCTCTCTTATTTAGCCTCTTTCCCCATGCCAGTCCTAACTCTTATATTATGTAATCTAACAAATTTTAATATTTTGCTTTTGATCAAAAGTAACTTTTAAGCAGAATTAATACTTATTTCATTGCTCTACTTTCAACTGGTTCATACGGGAATGCTTTGTCTTCTGAGGTATGCAATCAATATGTCTACTCATTTCCAAAGAATTATTTGTTCAGCAAACATTTTTTATTATAGAAAAACTTTTATTTATTTAGTATATGCATACTAAACAAATTTATTAAGATCACTAAGTAGACTCGATATCATCTTGAAATGTACTAGCTACATTGGCATATGCCTTGTTGCACTCTTTTAAGTTTGGTTTGTCAGTCATGTAATCACCAACCATGGTGCTCAATATCACTGGTTTCAATTTTAACTTCCTTGCTTCCAAAATATTTCAGCACTAAGTGCCAGTGTATTACTGTAGGTGACATTTCCTCTACAGAGAGAAAATGTCAGCAAGGCTACAACGATAGTGGTAGTTCTAAGAAAGATTGTAGCTATGACATTTCTTGGAGGCATTAAATGTCAGCACAATGCAAACAATGTTAATTATGATTCTATAGTAGTGAAAAACATTTATTTTACACATAGGATCATTTTAACTTCTTTAATAAAGTCCATCCCTGGGGTTGTTATGCACCAAGGAGATGAGCTGAGTAATAGTTTCTAGGTTTTACCAATTTTGTGGTACCTTGCGATCCAGCTCCAATGGGTGCGCGCGTGTAAGCCTCAGTCAATACAAACTAGACAACATGCTGCCTAGTTTGTGTTGTGCATCTAAAGTTAGTGATGCACTAATATTTTATTGTCCTATGTACTTTGTTTTAATTTTGAGAGTCTTGACATTTGCTCTGCAACCTCAGCAGGGCATATGTCATCATGGTGATTTTAACATATAATACACAACTTCCCTTTTTTTGGAGAGAACTATCTTCCAAAAAAGAAACCAATCAGATGATACTTTTTTGTACCTTAGGGTACGGGTCTAATTGTTTAAGGGTTATATATGAAAATTGATAAAAAATTAGGCACTCTTTGAAGGTAGTATATGACTCTTTAATTATTCGATTATTTTATGTGATCTAATTTTCTAATCACCTGGTACTTTTTTACGAGGCAACAGATTTTTTCATAACACTAAAAAATAAGATATCTTCAATCTACACGTCACAAACTTATCTACTATCTGACATTCTTCTTATAATTATTATATCATCAACTACTGTATTCAACTTATAATATCTTAGTATTATTATTTTCCTTAAACAACAATGCCACAGATGAAAGAAGACAAATGAGACTTATAGAGAAAAGAATCTTCTGGTTATAACCTTTTTTGAACAATAATATATTTTATATAGGGCGGTTTTGTGATAGTGTAAATTTTCCCATTACAATGTTTGCTCTGTGTGAGATGGTATTTTTTAAATAATACCATCTTACTTCTTGGGAAGTAGTGTAATTGTTATACTTGCCAATTTTTGAATAAATATCTTTAGTGTTGCTTGTCTATGCTGTCACAAAACTTTGGTGCAAACCAATTTTTGCATCCGTTGACCCTAGGCACAAAGCGTAAACCACGCCCCTACTGTACACCAACTCAGTCCTAAGATGTACCAAATAGGTACTGTAGAATACATATCCACATTCCAGCAGTATCATTTTTCCATTGGTGTGCAACCCTTATCAAAGAATGCCTCATCTATGTCAAGGCCATTGTAATGCAACAATCGTTTTCCATTCCTGCCACACCCACACCCTGCTTTCTATATATCATTAGTTGTGAATGTGCATTCCAATTATAAACATTAACTAGTATCATTCTATTCATTTTCCCTGATACTTCTCTTCCCTGTGGATGTGGCACACCTCCATACCCTGGAACCAAACAGAACCTTTTGAACTCTTGATATGCTTGGCTCCATAAAAATCTAAGGCTTGGGCTTGGAAGGGAGAAAGGTACTGCCATTTTATTCATTTTTAATATTACTGAAAACGACTCATTATATAGTATGTATGGCTATTGCCTAGCCTACTAGTGGTAAAATTTTTGAACAAGATCCCCAATGTTTTGAATTGTTATGCAAGTCTGTATGCTGTTGTCATTTGATGTTTTGATAATCCCATCAAAGTTTTTTTCTGGCATAATTTTTGTGCATTTAATGTACCATATATTTGATATTTTTTGTAATAATTGAGGGAAAGTATTATTCTTTTGATTTTTTTTACAGGAATGCAATTGAAATGTAAGCAAACATTTTTTGAGCAGGAATTGTTGGGACGATTATCTGCAAATATGTGGTGGTATTACACTGCAGGGTGGTTTTTGAAGTACTATGATGACTCCACAATCATTTGATGCCATGACACTCAATGTGCTAAGCATGGATATTTGTGAAACTCTTAAGAACTATGATATCATGTTTGGTATTCCTGAAGTGTGCAAAGATGATGTGAACATTACTGTTGATGATGACCAACGTACAGCAACTATATCTGATCAACAAAAACGTTAATTTGGAAATGCAGATAACTTGAGCTGGTGTACACGCAAGAGTTCTTATGATAAAGTAACTTGCACCATTATGCTTCTAATTGATGCTGATCCTGAGAATGATGAAGTCAAGTATGATACTGGAGTGGTACATGTGATATTTCCTAAATCTGGAGGCCTTGTTGGTTGCTGCCCTGAGATCTAGTTGAACCAAAACTATATATGTATGGAACAGCTCAGCCATAAATCAACAATACCTAAGTATGTGGTTATGTTTGACCAAAATGAAGTACATGCACTTTCCAGGTGAATTTATAAATTTGCATATTTTGAAAGCTAATTTGCTCTTGTGCTCTTCAAACAATCTCTACATGCTTTTAAACAAATAAATCAATTCTCCGCAAATATGTTCATAGGAGTAGTTTTGAAGGTGCAAAGGCTCTTTGTAACAAAAGTTGTATTACTAGTTGAAATTTATCTTTTCAGATATATGTACACACTTAAATTTTTTCTTTGCTGACAGCATGGTGGTGTATTACTGGAGAAACTTAGCTGTCTTTCAGCTTCATTTTTTGGAACTAATTGTGGTAGCTCTTTGTATTGGAACCACTTTTCCAAGACTCGATACTGCAACCGATGAGATTGTAGAAATATCTTACTTGGCTTTATTTAATACTTGGTAAGCAAATACTTATGCACACACATGTATTTGTATACATAAATGCTTGACAGTAGATAGAATGACTATTATAAATTAAAACTTTTATTGATCAGAAACAGGAAATACTGACCTCTTCACAAGTTGTTTGTAGTTTTTTGATCACCACACAGCAGTAAAGATATGCATACATATATATGTCAAAAACAGTCCAGTGTACATTTGGGGTAAAAGTTATTTGTAATCATGTTAGAATGTATATACAAGATTTGTATACATATTTTAAATTTTCATCTTTATATATGAATGTTTAAATACGTGCACATCATTTTTGAAGACATACTTTTGAATTTGTCTGTGCACCTAAGCTTTGTAAGACATGCCAATATAAATTCCTTGCCAGCAAATTGAAAATGAATAATATCATTTTTGGCCAATCAAATTCAATTGCTGTTTCTTCATTGGACAATAACGTAGGTGTGTACTGTTCACTGTGATTTCTTTGGTGCTGTCATTTGTTATTGAAAGAAGAATTGGATTGCAGGAAGTGCTGAATGGTGCTTACACACCTTAAATTCTGATGCATACTTATATCCATGGTTTTCAAAAAATAGAACGTATGGATGAACATGTCTTAGTTGAAAATGTTATATCTGTTCTAAAGATTCTATCATTAATGAGTAATTACAAAATATATTGACTATTGTTCATTTCACATGAATGATATTACATCATTAAATACAAAGGCATGTCCAGTAAGGTATACTATTAAAGTCATCATATAATTTTCATTTATGTATACCATTTTTTATTTCTATATTGTATCTAAATTTTTGGCTAGCATTCCATACACGGCTGTCACATCAATCATTTACCAGGCCATATTTCACTTTATTGTGGGGGGATCAACAATTTATTTGAGCTATACGTGTATACAGTACCTATTGCAATAGTACTTTTGTTAATGATGGAGGGTATTATGCTTTTGGTAGTAGAAGTATTAAAAGAAGCTATGTTAGCTTACTACATTTAGTGTTGGTGTACTAGGTATGCTGTTTTTATTTCCAGGTTTGAACGCTACATATATATTGTGCTGTATGCATACATATCGTCAGATGTTTGGGAAATTATGCGTATGAAACTGTTAAGAAATGTTCAATAATTTGATGTAACTTGAAAATTATAAATTGCCATCACATGAGTGTACTCTTCATTCTTGAGTATGTGCATTTTGATTGGTGGAACAGTTTATGTGTAATTAACTGAATTCTTTTACCTATACATAAATACCAGTAAGTATGTTCAAAAGCTGAGATATCTTTCATATAAGCATGCATATTCAAAGATTTAAATAATGTTGTTCAGGTAAAAATATATTTGGTACAATTTTCTTCATTTTCTGTATATATTAGAAGTTCATTGAAGTAAGAACCTGTATAATTCAGTTATTCAATTATTTTGAATTTGATTCAAAGTGAAAAATATTTAAGCCATTGTTCAGAGAGATGATAGGCTAGAGATGTAAACTTATATTTTTCTCGCTTGATTTAGAAAATTTGTTTGTGGCTATAGTTTATATACAAAATCTTATAATAAATCCAAATTCTATGCTAACACAAGTTATGGTCTAATCATACAATAAAAGCTATTTTCAGTGGGGGGAGGGGAGGTTGATTGAACCTTGTATAGCCAATTGAACAAGTCATGTTTTGTGTTCAAGTTTGTGGATGTTAGTATTTTATTGTAACAGTTCAAGTTTCATCACACAGTTCAGTTAGAAACAATTTTGTTTAGCCTCTTAAATATTTTTTTTAGTAAAAAACAACTGCATTTTAGTACCTAAATATATGTGAATCTTTTTATCAGTGGTTGAGTTATGTGGTGCCAATGCGTTACAGCTTCAATGGATGCATGACATATGTCATGTTCAAAATGATGATGTCATTGGAGGTGATGCACGTGAAACGCTTAGTGGTGATCAGATTTTAGAACAATACTTTGCTCATATGAATGAAGACAAGTGGGCTGACATTGGTGCAGTCATAGGCTGCACTGTTTATTTTGGTAAACTTCCTAATTTTATAGCACTCCTATTTTTGAACTTTTATCCAACCCATAATGCACTGGTTATTGATTATCTATTCATCACTACCAGACAAACCAAATAACTCAAATCAAATTTAAATTTAACTAGTAGTAATATTCATACCATTTATTGCATTTTTAAATTGTGGTGAGTGTACTAGATTGTACACAACACTGTTCTCTATTAATTACATGAAATACATTTTTTGATAAAGCGAGTAATATTAACTAGTGGACAAATATATTTATACATATACATATAAGTGTGCGCATGTTGGTGTGTCAAATTGCCACATATTCATTATATAAAATTTTTTAGAAGAAATTTTTGAAAACAATTATAAGCCTTGGATACCTTGCTCTACAGTTTTATCCTGTACGTTTGTATACTAGAATGACCATCAATTTCTCAGTTATGTAACAAAAAGTGAAATCATTTCAAAAATTCACAATTAAAAATGATGCCTCTCCCCTTATATTGTTTTGGCTCCATATCTACCAGTGGTTCAAAATATCAAGAAAATTTAAAATGAACGAGCAATCCAATTACTGTATTAAGATTGGTTTTTTGTTAATTAGTCTTAATTTAATGTACCAGATTGAGTCTAAAGTCTGCTTTATATTTTAAATACCAAAATTTGTAATTCAGTAACTAGATTCAAACATTGCCTTTAGTTGCACACATGCCTAATTACACTTGACTAGGTGTTTCATGAACCATTAGAAAAGTTTGGTAACCATTTGAAAACTAAATTAGTACTCAGATCCATTACTTTACGTGTAAATAACTCATTATAAATTACATGCACAAAAAACTTAAAAATAATTTTAGACTTCTTACATTTGCATTAACTCTGCAGCTTAAAAAAGGTTGAACCAATGTCATATTGAGTTTTAATCATTATGATCATTTACATTAATGCCAATGAAAGTTTCCTATGCATTACCTTTATTAACTGATGGTGGTAGCTAGAAAAAACATCTGAATCTTGCCATCACTCATCTTTTTGACCGTATCAGGATGAGGAATAGATTGAAAAGATCCTTCCAAACAGGATTGTTTTAAAGATACAAGTTGGGACCACACCATCTTAATGTAACTTGTAGAGGTTCAATGTAGCTCATAAGTATGAGTTTCAAGCAGCACATATCTTAACTTAGCAGAGGGTAGCAGTAAATGCTCCAACGCGTGAAATAAATATACCATAGATTAGGGTTCAAAATAACATTCAATAGCAAGTTGAGTACTGATAAGTATTAATTAAACATATTGAGCATTGTACATAGTTTCACCTTACATTCTTTACGCCACTGCTGCCTAACATTTAAAAGACATGAGTAGGCAAAAAATGTTGAAATTTGTAAATCTATTTGGGGACAATAAGCTAGATGTAACAGTATCAAACTCTATTATTTAGTAACTCCTACAAACCAGTTGTAAAATGTCAATGCAAAAAGAATACAGAAAGATCTTTTTGGGCTAGAATTTTTTACTGATTGTCAGCACAGCTTACTTGCCATATGGTGTATAAAATGTATGTATTGTATGCAATTTAACAAGAGGAAAGTAAAGAAATATAATTAATCAGAACTTTAAGGCTGCAGAATCATCCTATCCAAAGGTCAACAATGCTGCAAGTTACAGTAGAGTTACATAAAGTTATGCTTAGTCGTATTCAACAGTTGACTATGCTGCTTGTTGTTGAAGGATAAAAAATACTCGAATGACAAGTACTAGATTATTAGCAACCTAGTGACCAAGAGCAAAATAAAGTTGATTATACAGTTTTGTAGAATGCACAAGTGAAAAATTTCAAGTACATCTCAATCACATTTCGCAACAAATTTATCAACTTTTAGCTTGCAATGTGGCTACAGAATGAGTATGGCTCTAATAGAGAAATAAGACAATTCAATCATTGCTAAACTTTAGAAAGAACAATACAAAAAGAAATTTTACTGTGCAGCTGAATAATATTTGAGCTTAAAGTAATTGCTTACAAGAGTGAATACTAGCCACATATAAATTGTAGGTACACTCTACTCAACATCTGGCAGCTACTATAAATGATTCTAAACACTTTCAGTGAAGATGCAGTCATTAAAAAATAGCTAAACTCACATTGTAAAAGATGCCAATGTATCATCATAATAAAGCTTTCAGTTTATGGCATAAAGTTTTACTAAAGGATTATGTATGAACTGATCAATGGATGCATGCCATTGAAGTCTACATTTTAAGTATCAACATATTAATAAGGAGCAAGTCATCATTGTTTTGTGCAAGTTAAATACTTTGTCCTAAACAAAAACTAAGCATAGTAAGTCATTGCTGGGCCATTGTATGATACAATTTTTACAGAACTGCAAAGATTTGAAGCTCTAGTTCAAATAATAATGTGATTTTTAGAATGCCCTATTCTATGATAAAGATGAGAGAAAGATATCTTATGCATCACATACTTGAGCATAGAAAGAAATAAAGATACTACTAATACTTTATAAAGATGCTGCACTCCATTACAGATGTGTTGAATATGCTAGCACTTTTTCTGACTATTTTTATTCTTTCCCTTTAAATCTGGTCATCATGACTGCCTTGAGCATGGCTTCTCTGATGTCAGCAGTATGAACATGAGGTATGATGGTATGTATACAGAATGAGAGACTACAATTACAAGGTCCATGACACTTCCAGCTGATGCATAAAAATAGAAGGCTGGGCAAGTAGGGTATCTAACTTTTCAGCCAGGGTATGACTCACCGTCCTATGCCTCTTAAGTCACTGATTATTCGGGTAAAACTAACAATATGTAGCAACTTCTGCGGTTGAAAGGAAGCTTAGATTTGGTGTCATAGAGGATGGTAGCAAAACAAAAGATTTAGAACTTAGCATGCAGCATCAAATGAAATGCAATCAAATTTTTTGCATAAAAAATTTAAGGGGAGGGGGTGAGGGGGAGGGCACAGCCTTATGCTTTACAAGCACTAAAATACCCTTGTTGTGTTGGTTGGAACAAATGAAACCAACAAAAAAATACTAAAAAGTGTGTATTGGAAGTCTTACTGTTTTACTTTCCTGTTTCTTTAACATTTTATTGAAATGTTTACTAAAAGGAATTAACAATACAGTAAGTGCTTGTAACTCACATGATTTAATCTAATTCTAGGCTAAAAAACAAATCAAGTCCAATTTATTTAGCAAAAATCAAAAGTTCTAATTCTCTGCATATGCAAAAGTGCCAATAGCCTATAATGTGTTAATGAAATACCAAAGCACAGTTTGGATTTTAAGAATTGTGGTAAATAGCATTGTCAAATAAAACAGAAGAAAAATATGATATGCAATTTTAACCCTTCTGCTATTAGCTAGTACTCTGGAATTTAATATGTACCCTTGTTTACATTACCAAAACAACAACATACCCCTGTTGTATAGGTTGTGCGTAGGCCAACAGCAGAAGCACATAGTCTTTGCGTAGCAGCACAATCAAATACAACCATAAATCAAACTTTTGCTTTGGTAAACAGCATTTTTAACTCTTCTGAAGTCCAGCACCATACTCAAGAATCAAATTCCTAACTTTAGTAGTACTGCTTAAAATTGAATTTTTTTGAAATTTAAAAATCCTGCACATTTTTAGTTTTGCCATTATGGGAGAAGATGACGTCAACTTCTCATACAGCTGTCTAGCAATTTTGACAACGGGATGCCAAATCTTATGATCTTATTAAATACAGTGTCTGTCTGACTTTGTAGCCCCTCCTCTGTCTAGGAACAATATAATATCTGTTACAGTGGTCAAATCTGGTGTTAAAACTATTAGTGACACATTATTTAAAAAAACTGCTTTGTGAAGACTTTTTCATCAACGTGCATTATTGACAACACTGCATGCAACAGAATCAGGTTGTAGCTCATTAAATTTGATTTGGTTTAGCAAATCTAGTAAAAGCTAAGCATAGTCACTGCTAAAAATAGAATCACTTGAAATGAATATGTATATATTAATAGTCTAAACAAAAGTAAAAAATGTATGTTTAGAATGAAAATCCATTAACTTACCTTATCCGGTCCAATCACAACTTCAATGACCAAAGTTGGTTAAATTGGTCATCTATTCATGGCTAATTGTAGCCTCCAATGATTCAAATGAACTTATTTTGTTAAGTTGCATGTTTTTTCTGGGATATTAAGGAATCAAATTTATTTTGTAAATCAAATGTACATAGAAATATGTAAAGTCCTCCTTTACTCCTTGCTTCTGGGCTAGACTTAGTAAATGTTGGCATAAATGTTTGTATACATATCTGCTGGTTGGCACCTCTTAACCAACAAAAATCATTAATCAAGGAAAAATGATTTAAATTTCTTAATGACCCTGTACAATGGCAACTGTTCACTTCCATATGAAAATTAGTACATAATGAGATAAATATGATAGAGTAAGAGCTTTGCCGGTTATTCTTAAATATGAGAATATGACCAACATGTGTACCAAGAGCTTTATGGATAATTGGAAAATATGAGAATATGACAAATGGATTACAAGTATTTTTCTAATATAGTAGTATTTTGACAACAATAACATTATCAGTAACAATGATTTCAAGATTATATCCAACAAAAAATATCTCTTGTGAAAACTACGTTGAGATAATGCACATCTAGTAACATCTCCAGCAACATCAAGGTCACTAGGAATAGTGCAGTAATTTTAAATTTAACTTTACCATGCAGTAACAGCAATGCTGGTATTACTATTGCTGTGTTACAAAATCTAGGATATGGAACATACTTAAAACTTGCTTAGTAAAATTTGCAGTGAAACCACCAGTTCTGTTTCTAGTAATATATTCAGTGATATGACCAGAAACAGTTATACAGTACACAAAATAAATAAACCATTCAGCTATGATAATAAACATACTTTAATGCTACAGTACAATTATCACTTTTCCTTTCATGCTGCTTGCAAAGCTGGCACAGATGTTTCTTGCAATTCAATATGCATGGCTTACAGAACATGATGTGGAAATTGAGGTAGAACAATTCTACCAGTACCAGATCTGGGCTGTAGAGAGGTGTGAACACTACCTTGGGTGTGCTCTCTCTGATAATGACCAATTATGTACAGTGAGATGCAGTGTTATCACGCAATGCACATGATCCCTGTACAATGTAGCTGCTGGATGAAAGAAAGTATATCCAAACTTTTTGCTGTGCCCTGCATAATTCTAGATTGAAGAGTCCATAAACTGTCAAGGTGCAGATGATGCTATGCTGTGTACCTTGTGCCCCTGGCATCTTGATATGATGCCACTCCTTTTTTTTGCACCTGGCATGACTTTGTAAGTTGTTCTTGGGATAACTGATCTCATCTACAACACAACGTGTGCATCCCCCCAAAGTATCTCCTGTACTGCAAATAATAAAATAACATTTTTTTTTCTTTCTAGAATACTGCCATGGTCAGTTTCAGCAAAAACCTTGGATATTTTTTTAAAACTGACTTGAGTTGCTAGCATCTTTCCCACTGCTCACTAACTAACACCACCACTACAGACTTTGGCTGCCAGCATGTACGATGTGAATTTGGGACATTCTGAAAGATAGGCAAGCACTTTGCTTACAATTGCACAAGCTATACTCTTTGGTCTGCTTCTAATTTTGCTATCATTTGCTGAGTTTTCAACATATTTCACAGATCTCACCCTCTTTATTATAGAAATGTTGATACTCATGAGGGATACTGCATTAGAGGATATCTGATTATATTTAAAAATTCAAAAGTGTACACAAATTGCCAGATCAGAACTCTGCCAGAAGTAGAAATATGTACCTCTACTCTGTGCTGTACAATTCTCACTCTAATCCCAACCATGCATTTGGATCCAGTTCATAATTCTAATTCCTGTGCAAAACTTTTCACTACTAGAATTGTTACAGCTATTCATGACTAAACTTGTTGTTTATATTTGGTTACTTGTAAAAAATCAACTATAACTGATTATCAACTCTACATTTGTTTTATCTCAAGTAATTTGAAATTTTGCTTTTGATCATACAGGTTAAGCTTCTGAAGTTTTTGTTGCACAGTTTATAATCTATAATAGTTATGTCTTCCATTTTGTCTTGTTTTTTTGGTTTTCAGTTCAGTATGTGCACTGAATTACTATGTTGGTAGAGAAGTTCTAAGGCAGAAACATGCTCACTGGGAGGAGCACTTCAAGCTTATCAAGGTGGAGGGTTGCATCAAACAGTATGACTTTCAGTACATGATACTAAACAATAGGTATGGAGCAAGTGCAGGCATAAACTGGATGCAAATGGTAACAAACTCCTTGTCCATGGCTTGGAAGCTCTATCTGTGTGGCAAGAGGATGGTGGCAGTAGATGGGTAGGAGGGATCTGGTGATGCATGTGCTATTTGAGGAGGATGGCAGTGCTGCATTGTCTTGCTATAGCAATAGAGAATACAGCAAAAACTGGCTTTTTTAGGGCAACGCACAAGTAGTTCTCATGGTTGGAGTCTGTGGTGCTGCAGACAAAGCTGTAGTTGCCAATCACCAAGACCTTGTATACGGTGGTCATGCAGATACACATCACACATTTGTTTTGCATGCTAGATGTGCTACAGCTGTATAATTGGAACTGGAGGGTGTGCTCTGCAGATTATGCAGTATAGCCAGAAGCAGAAGGTGATGAAGGATATTTGCAAGTGTATCATGCGTGGTGGGTGGCACAAGAGGATAGTCAACTGGTGGTGGTGGCATTGGGAGCTGGGACATTGTTTTCCTGTTCATTGGGTCATTCTCCAAGTTTGATGAATGCTACGCGTGAGGCATTGCAGCAATGTAGCGAGGTGTACGATATGCAGGTGGATTACTCTTCTCAGTTGTACAGCTGCTGCCATACTAAGATGGAGCCATTGTATGGAGAAGATGGAGACAGAGTGATTCATGCGAGCATATCAGTACAGTCTTACATGTACTCATTTCAAGGAGAGGTGAGGAGTGTGCTAGAAGGAGGTTATCTACTCCATACTCAGGTAGTGTATTTATAGATTGCCCCAGCCTCTTCCTGGGCCATCCAGGCGGCCGGTGGCTCATTTGTTTACCAGTTTATTAAAGGAATATTCCTCCGTTTCTCAAGATAAAATCATTTAACTGTCATATTTTTTTAGTTTTAATTTCAACGCTCCAGGCACAAATTGAATTGTAGAACGATAGCATAGAATGTCATCCCATCATTATGATTTTGTCCATGAAAATGATACTGTGCGTCAGAATAGGCGCCTGTTGCCACGAGATGTCAACGTTGAAAATAATGAATCATACACTGCATCCAATGTTTTCTTACTTAACCAAAAGCCAATGAACATAGAGTCCAAGGATCCTCGATTGCGCAAACATTTGAACCCAGTTGCTATCGAAGATAACGTAAATACTACAACTCGTATTCCCGTCACTGAAAAAATCACATTTCCACCTGGTACTAGTGCGTCTCGTCTCGGGTTGTCAACAAGATTATCAAAATTTTCTTCAACTAAGCCATCTACCCAACATAACATAGGGAAATCGACATGGTCGTCTCATTCAGATAAATTCGCGAACACTCTTAATAATCGAATGCACATTATTACAGCAGCTTTGGAACAGTTGAATATTGTAATTCCTGCTGCCAAACCAGCATCTTTGACTCACGGGAACTCAATTCGTGATTCCCACACAGTAGTGAAGAATCCCGCTTCTCCTTTAAATCTCAATTCAATAAGTAAGGGATATTTGTCGTTAGAAGAGTATGAAGCAGAGGTTAAGGCAGGGCATATACAACCATATAGGTAAAATATCATACTTTTTTTCGTAACAATATAGATAAATGTACTATTTAAAATATGATATTGCAGTTAACTAATCATGTTCACTGATTTTTTTTAAATTCTGGTATCATTGAGTAATTGAGAAATATTTCAATTGACTCTTTGTTTAGTAATTCTTTAACTTTCATGTTGATTACCTTAAAATTATAACTATGAAAATGAATGCAATTATCCAATAAATGAAAAATATTGAATAAATTCACAATTTACCAAAGTTCCAAGGCCAAGTTCTTGTACAGGGATTTTTCTCAAAATTATTTCAATTTCAGAATTTATAAATATCCTAGCATCGTTTTTTACCTTATCGATAATTTTTAGTTGAGCTTAAAAATCGTGTAGAGATTTATATGTACGAGTACTTTTGAATGCTTAGCGGCAAGGCATATCCATCTGCAGAAGCCAGATATGCGGATGGCTGGGCTGTTGGCTTGCCATCGAGAAGGTGGGTGAAAGTGAGCCGACAAAGTGAGAGAACGTTTGTGAGCACCATTGCAAAAGAGAATGAAATTTTGAGGAAACAAGTGAAAGAAGCATCCAAAGAAAAGGAAATATCAGCTGCTCATGCTTTAGAGGCAACCAAGCTCTTGGACCAAATTACAGACATGGCTTCTCAGGTTAACACAGAATTTAGTATATTATTATTTTGAAAGAATATTTTTTTATAATTTGATGCTTAGCATATATATTTTATGAAAATCTCTTAAATTTGTCTTTTTCACCATTAATTTTTTTCAGTTGAAGTTGGAATGATTGCTGTTTTATGAAAATCACTTGAACGTAAATACTCATAATTTAATTTGTTTTGTTTGAAGTTGGCATCAGTAAAAATTTCCACAGAATTTGTCCATAGCAATGCTATTACTGCGCCTTTATTATTGGTTCTTGATACGAATTGTCTGCTGGGGAATCAAGATGATGCTTGGAGGTTGATTAACGATGTATTACATATAAGACCAGACTCATCGCTACTTGTCCCTCGAGAAGTCCAACGGGAACTGGATAGAAAAAAGGTGATAAATTCCTTTTCAGTTAGCACAATTTTTTAAATTTTGTAATATGCATCTACGTATTTATAGTAATAGGCATATATATATATATAAAGATGTGTTCTTAGACTATTTTATTTTTTGTAATACTGCATTTTCAAATTGCAAAAAAAAATTTTTTTTAAATTTTGTTAATATTCGTGATTCAGTCGTATTATTGCTCTATGATACAATTTGCAAACTCTAGAGATGTGAGAAGACAATAAAGGGCAATATTATTCAAATTAAGAAACAAATGAATGTGTTCTATGCAACTTGAAATTTACAACTTTAACTCAAATTGAAGGCTCCACATGATTTTATATATGAGAATTCAGCATGAATGATTCAAACAGAAGATACAGACAGATACAGTCAAATATAATTTAGATAACCCTTAACTATCCGCAACAAATAATTGCATATGTATAGATGAGAATTTCTGCGTACTGAACCAAAGCTTGAAATAAATACAACTTATTTTTTGCAATTGAAATTTATTTATTTTTTTCAATTCATAAATGAAATATAACGAATAAGCATTTTTCAGGGTGACCGATGCGAATCTGTTCGATTTAAGGCAAGGGAGTCTAGTCGACTTTTGCAGGCTATATATGACCTTAAACGAGCAGGACCCTTTCCAGCCCTAAGGGGACAAAGCGATGAGGAATTATATGTTGATAATGGACACCATGCATCTCCTGCCAGTAAGTCTAATGAAATCCTCACAAAGATAGCACTTTTTCTACTTGGAGAATTGAAATTGAATTTCATTAGATAAAATATTTTTTAGTTAGTTCTGCGTAGCCATTTTTAAAGTGATTGATTAGATTTATATATGTCCTTGAGTTTTAACTTCTTCAAAAGCCACAAGTTAGCATAAGTTCAGTGATATCACTCCATCTATACATTTTTCAAAATAAAAACCTTGAGAATTCAGACAAGTTGTGAGTTTAGTAGACATTCATGTGGCTCTTTAAATTCATTATTAGACTTGCAATAAGAACTGGGACCAATGGAATTTTTATAGTCATAAAATGATATCACCGTACAGTTGACATTTTTCCTCAGTATCAGCATTTCTTATCTAAAAAATTCAGTTCAGTTACTTAAATTGGACATTCTCTAGAACTTATTGCGCTTTTTTACAGTTTTTCATTCGCAAGGAAAAGTTGCGATTGTTGACAAACTTATGCACGTTCTATTTTGTCATGATGTTTCAACACTTCTGATGTTAATATTTTTCCCCCAGAACTTCATGGCGACGATGCAATCTTGAACTGCTGCCTGTATTTTATAAGGACCATAAGGAAAAGAGTAGTGCTGTGTACGCAGGATCGCTGCTTTCGTCAGATTGCCACAGCGAATGGCATCACTAGTGAATCTATGCATACCATTAATCCCGCTCAGCTCCCGCCTGTTTAGAACCTCTGTCGCACATTTACTTGAGTTGTTCAGCATTCAGAGAAATTTCCATAATTTCATATAAAATCATGCTTACATTTAATTTGCGGAGTGTAGCTAAACCTCCATGGCTAAAACATTGTTATTTGAACATAATTCATTGATTTATATGAGCAAGTTGAACGATAGGTCACTGTTACAGAAAAGACAATAATACTGTTCTTTTATAGAAAATAGCTCAATTTTAGTATAACCTTATATCAGTGACAGGATTTCCAGGGTCAAGGTTGATAGTTCACCATCTATAAGTCATGGAGCAAAGATGACAAATTCTTGATTGTAACTTTGGAATTGATTCTCTGTTGAAACATAATTTCTCCCATGAGTAATAGATCATATGCTTGCTCTATTTTACATTTTTACATGACTGATTAACATACAGCTGCACCGTTTACTGCAATTAATGCAGACATTTCTATAGCATGGATTCAAAATCAGTGTGAGCAGTATTCTTTTAGTTTCTCAACCAGTAAGAGTTAGTCCATAACTGTGCAACCTAGTCAGTTCTTAATTAGTACGGGCTACCTTAAGTTAGCTGTGAAGACCTTAAAGACAAGTTTCGTGCGCCTGGTTGATTTTGCATATATTTAGTTTTTATTATAAAATTGTCCCAAGGATATATTCTGCTGGGAGGCAATTATACAGATCCTAAACTTCAATTTAGATGGTGCTCAGTAGCCAAAAAAGTAAACTCATTAAAAAACTTATAATTCAAAACATTGTATAGTTCCTAAATTTCCAGTGTACAAAGTCTTTTTATAAATGAGCATTGCAGCCATCACTTTATCTGCATTAAATGTTCTTGAGGTCTTCCTGTACAATGTGAGTTGTTTTCTGGAATATCGTTTTAATTTTCTATCATGGCGAATGAAAAAATTTAATGTTTAATTCAAACTAATTTGGAAGTATAACTTAATTCATAAAGTTTTTGTGGAATTTAACAAATGCAGTGTGAATTCTAGTATACCATGTCTACACTATCAAAGGCTTTCACAAAAAATGTTGAGTTTATAATTTGTAGTCCCTGCTAATAGTGGCACTACTACTATTGCTTACCCTAAAGAGCGAATTTATCAGCTACTGTTGGAATATATTGATACTCTAACCGAAAATAAGAATACAAATCGAGAAATGGTGAGGTAAAACATTAGCTGTGATAGCTCCTGCTTTCGGAAATGCATTAATTAGAAAAGAGTGGTTTATATAGCTACTGTCAAATGAATACCTTGCCTAACGTACTACAGAGTGGATGGTCAATATACATTTATGTTTTCTGGGTATAAAACTAGGTTTAATTAAATCTCATATGAAATCTTTATAAAAAACGAAAAATTACAATCGCGTTGAGATATATGTGCAGGAATCGACACACGCAGACAAGCAATAATCACATGAACGTAGTTTCAATGCATACTCCCAAATCCCTTTCCAAGCAACAGTTGGAGATGAACGGCAATAAATTTGAAAAGCTCAAGTACTGTATAACTTGGATACAAACTAAAAGCAGCAGTAAATGAGGTGCTTATGCATCATAATATCAAATATTACAGATTCGCTGCAATAAAAAGTGTGCTCCGAAAAAGATATTGTTCGAGGGCAGTAAAAATTCATGTTAAACGATTTTTTTAGAATTCCACGACTTCTATACTGTGGACAGTTCTAATGTAACTCATTTCTTACAATGCTAGGCAATATTTTACTCTTTTTTCTCAGCCCTTTTCGGTTCCATTTTTTTCCAAACGCATGTTGCGGCAACTGCTCCAAGCACAGGGGACACCCAGTACACTAAAAAGTGGCTGAAGTTAAGGGATTCAGGTTTAGCATATAATGCCTACGTGACAATAGTTAAAAATAAGCATTATGAATGATACAGTGTTCTGTAAATATACATACCCAGGCAAAGGCAATCATTGGGTTCATTGCGGGGCCTGTCTTTCCTCCATAATATATCAGTGCTCGAATTCCGCCAGCAATCACTGGACGCTGTCCAGGTAAACCAATCTACAATGCACGATATTGTCAAATGCATTTCAAATTTAACTGCAGGTGAATTCTAACATCCAAATTTTAAATATAGAAATAACTTCATAATTAATATCTGTCCTTCAATGGCTTTTAAAATTGCTTTACTGACCAGCCAATTAGTCTTTTTTTTTAATATGATTTTGAATAATACATTTTCAACAGAATGAAATGATATGAACATGCACATCAAAAATTGAAAAAAGTATATTACTTAGCGGTTAGAACAATAGATAAAATCTTTCAGACAGCACATACTTCACTCTTACAAGTTTAAGATTTGAATTGGTTACGAAACTCTAAAATTTATATATGGTAAGAAGTGTAAATTTGATGATTAACAGCATAGTCTCACTTACTACTAGCTAAATCATTTATATACTGATCAAAAATAAAAATCAATTTGATGAAATACAAGAAAGATTTACATAGGTATTTACTGTACCTGAGTAGCAGCGCTATAGACCAATAGCAGCAAAATAAACGTAAGACCAAATTCCCACAAGATTCCATCGAAAACTGAGTTGTCTCCCAGCACTGGACCGCCCATTTTTACGTATGGCGGCAGTAATCTATGCGCTATTGGAAATGCAATACTGCCACCTAATAATTGGGCCACTATACGCAAAGCAGCAACCTTTGGTGTATTCCAGCCATAGAGTGTTATTGCAAATGACACTGCAGGGTTGACCTGGGCCCCGTTTGTGATCCAGTCGTGCTGATAGCATACATACATTCAAAAGTGATAAAAGAGAGTCAACGCAGAAAAATTAGAATGAAATATAAATAAATAGGACTTTCAAATTAAGCGTTTGTGTCTTGAATCTGAATTCTTGCATTAGTTACTATAGAGTTCAAGAGTCCAGCATGAAAGGGATGTGAAGGAAGAGGGTAATTTTAAGAACAATTAATGCGTTGTAATGATGTAAGATTTTGAAGGGATATGATAGCGCAACAGCATAATTTGATTATCTTTCAGTTTTTTAATGAGTAATGATATGTTGTTGGAAGGCCATATTTCAAAATAATATTTTAAAGGTTTAAGAAGCGTTAAAATTCTTCAATTGATAAAATCTAGTGTTGAATTCAAAATAGCTGTGCAGCATAGCATCAAAATTATAGATGTAAATGTAGATTTGAATCAGAATGCCTATCAATAAATAAAGACTTACTGGTGGTTGACACAGCATATTTATATTTTCAGGAAGAAAAAAGTAGCGCAAAACAAAGTAGAGGTTGAAAATACCTCAGAATCAAAATTGATTTTAAGTTATGAATTGTACGACTATTGAAATTACACTTTCGACATCCGACATAAACTTACGAGCATGACGCTAAAGAAATGCGCGATCCAACCTATCCAAGTATCACCCAGAAATGATCCAAAGGGGAACAGCAATATGAGAAGTAGAAAGGAAGCGAAGAATTCCTGTACATAACTCGATGATTAAAACAATAGAAGCTAAAGATAAACATATTCGATGTAACATTTAGGACACTTCAATGTATTTTTGTCACAGTGCACTCAGTAAGCGTTTAGCAGTAATTTTATATATTAAAAAAATATACTAATCAGTGAACGATTTAGTACGAGTGCTGTTTCTGTTTAGCATTGCAGACATTTCAACGAGAAATAAATTGTTTAAACAATTTTTGCGTATATATATATCGCCTGCATAAAGATGCCGAGCTCGACAGATCCCATTTTTAATCGCTTGTTTGTTCTTAAGATATATTTTGCACGGTGGTACTTGCTGGAAATAAGTCAGGCAATCTTGATATAATTGTATGAGATTGAGAAATGCATCTTTTCTAGTAACGCCCTCTAATAATAAACTAATTTGACATCAAAATGCGCCAATAAGATTATGTAGATTTTATAGAGCATTGGTAATATTCCATAAATTCGACTGAAATTCCGATATCATATATTGTCAGCCGGCTTCTTTTCGGCGCCGAATCGGGATTTGAAAGAACTAGCTCCTAAGTCCGCAAATTGAACAATTGTGGAAAATGCATATTTAACCAGGATGTAGACTTAGCAAATATATCAATTGATAAACTACTTTAGAGAATGCAACCATTTGAATATTATATCATCATATAATTCATTTTAAAACATCTTAAATTATATCTTCAAATTTATTATCATACTAAATGTCTGGCAAGAAAGGCAGTGGAAAACGGCTAAAGGATAAAGAGAGGCTTGAAATAATTAAAAAGGCTTGTCAATCAAATGGACCCAGTGTAAGAAATCAAATAGTGTAAAGAACGCGCAAACCAGAAGTCTAAAAACAAACAAGAATCACAAGACGAATGC